>MU707486.1:4842-61069 GCA_026770625.1 Nicotiana glauca
TGCTGCCAAGTAAGGGGTACTGCTCCTGCAGGCCTACGCCTCTCAAACTCCTCCCACCATGCAAATGTTGGTCCTGAGAACTGGAAGGTGATAAAAGATACCCCACTAGACTCTAAGATACCTGTAGTGCGAAGCATTTTCTAGCACTTGTCTAGAAATTCCTGGGCATCCTCGCCCTCAGTACCGCTGAATTTCGGAGGCTAAAGTCTACCAAACCTCTCAAGCCGATACTGCTCGTCGTCTGGCATCACTGGAACTACATAACCTGGGGCTGGTGCAACTGGCGCAACTAGAACAGCCGGTGCAACTGCCTGAGCTGGGGCTGCCTCTGGTGTCTGAAGTCCCTGTACAACCTGTTCTGGGGTGCGGGGGTCTGATGACCACCCCCAGTCTGAGAAGTAGCTGCGGCAGTAGTAGCTGAAACTGCCTGAGCCAAACCAGTGCAGACAGATAATATCTGGGCCAATGCCTCCTGAAGACCAGGAATCACGGTAGGCACTGTCGGTGCCTGAGCACGTGCTGTTGGAGCATCCACAGTTGGAGGCTGATCCTGAATAGGGGCAACCGGTGGGTCAACTGCTACTGCCCCGTCTGCTCTACCACGACCACGTCCACGACCTCTAACAGGTGGCAATGGTGGTCGTCCACCACGTCCGGTAGCACGAGTACTCGCCATCTGCGAGAGAATAGGATACAAAAATTTAATTCTCGAAACAACAAAGCCGCACGACAAGAGTTCAAGAATAAGAAGTGTTTCCTAAAGGTTCTGCAGCCTCTCGAGGATAAATACAGACGTCTCCGTACCGATCCGCGAGACTCTAGTAACTGGCTTATGCTCATGAGGCCTAGTAACCTAGACTCTGATACCAACTTGTCACGACCCCAAACCCGATCGTGATGGCGCCCAACACAACTGCTAGGCAAGCCCGACCATTTTCACTCTCAACCCGAGCATAAAACACAAAACCATTTGTTTGAAAATCATTAACAGCATTTAAACTAGAAGTACAACCGAAAGATAGAAATAAATCCAAAAATACACAATACTGAACAACCTCCCAAAGATCTAGGGGTCATGAGTCAAGAGCCTCTAATAGAATAGCATAAATATACTGTAAAACAACATAGTCTGAAGTACGCAGAAAAGTCAAATAACAGGAAATGGGAGAGAAGTCGGGTCTTGCGGACGTCGGGCAGCTACCTCGACAACTCCATATGATAGCCCTGAAGAACAGCAATAAGCTCAGATAGCTCCTGGAGTACCTGAATCTGCACACAAGGTGCAGGGAGTAAAGTGAGTACTTCCAACTCAGTGGTAATAGACATATATAATGTCTGACAGTAAGAAATCCCAAAATATAGCACAAAGTAAAGCTAAGAACAGTACTCCTACACGTTTAACAGTGTAACATCAGCTAACAGAAATAGTCAAAGAAAATAAATATATCAATGCATGAATGCAATGCACATGAACGCTACGGCGCATAGCCCGATCCATGGGTACCCGATGCTCACTGTAGGGGTTCAGACTCCGGAGGGGCTCCTACAGCCCAAGCGCAATATAATATCACACCCGCTGCGGCGTGCAGTCGGATCCATGCAAAATCATGAAAGCACAATCATACTTACCATTTTTAGCTTCAATTATCAGAATTTTACTTAGGTGTTTAAAAATCTCAGGATTTGCAAATTCATATTTAGATAGTGTTTAACGATCCTCACGGGATCCAAATTACCGGCACGCAGCCCAAATATATCCATAACCATCCAAGTAAGAGGTTAGCCAGCTAATTTATATCTAACAACACAATACAACATCACTCGGGCGGGTTAAGCCATTGTCCCCGATCACATTCGACCCCGCACTCGCCGTAGAGTACGTGTCTCGCCTCAATATAGCGTCACAGTGTGATATACCGGGGTTTCAAACCCTCAGGTCATCATCTACATCTATTACTCACCTCGAACCGGCTCAAAAACTAGTCCGCAATGCCTTTCCCTAGAGAATCGACCTCCACGGGTGCCAAATCTGATCAAAACCAATAGGAATACATCAAAATAGGCTAATGGAACATAACCCAATCGAAATAACTCGAAAAACACCCAAAAACACGAAGTTGCCAAAACCCGAGCCCCGGGCCCGCTTCTCGAAAAATTATGAAATTCACATTTTCAGAATCCTCGTCTCGCCACGAGTTCATACATATAAAATTTATCAAAATCGGAGTCCAATAGCCCCTTCAAATTCCAAATTTTCAAAACCCAAAACCAAGCCCTAACTTCTCCAATTTACACCCCAATTTCAGTGATTTAGATGAAGATTCTAGGATAAAATCACGTAATTAGTCCATAAAACTTACCTCCAATCGAAACCTAGGTGAAATTCTCTTACTCCCTCGTCCAATAGCTCCAAAATGTGCCCAACAATGGAGAAAATATGAAACCCTCTCGACTGATATGCCATTTAACTGTTCTGCCCGTCATTAAAATTCCTTCATCGCGTTCGCGACATAGCCCACACGAACGCGATGGGCAAACTTTTAAAAATTCAAAATCCCTCTATGCGAACGGGTTCTCCATCCCGCGATCGCGATGCACAAGAACCTGGACTCACGCGAACGCGACACCCTCTTCGCGATTGCGTATAAGAAAATATACTGACCTTCCAAACCTTCTTCGCGAACGCGTTATCCACCTCGCGAACGCGGACCTCAAGCTTCCTTCGTCTACGCGTTCGCATCACAGCCTTCGCGAACGCGTAGGCCGGAACCTCAGACCCTCATTTTCCTTCTATGCGTTCTCGTTCATCACCCACGCGAATGCGATGGGTTAATTCTCTGCAATTCCATGACAGCAAAAACTGATCTTGTTTTCCATCAAAAATGATCCGTTTGACCCCCGGAATCACCCCCGAGGCCCCCGGGACCTCAACCAAAACCACCAACCTACTCCAAAACATCATACGAACTTGTTCCAATCATAAAAACATGTCCTTAACACAAAAATCATCAAATCATGCCGGATTAAAGCCTAAGTTTCAACTATAACTTCCGAAACCAACATTCAATCAAAAACCCGACCAAACAATGTCCGAATGACCTGAAAATTTGCAGACATATCCAAAATTACCTAACGAAGCTACTGCAACTCTCGAAATTTCATTCTGAATCCCGGATAAAAATCTCACCTATCAACCGGATTCCGCCAAAGTTCCAACATCGTCAATTCAAGCCTATTTCTACATCGGACCTCCACATTCAATTCCGATCGCTCCCCTAAGTCACAAATCACCTCCCGAAGCTAATCAAACCACCGGAATTCACATCCGAGCCCTCTAACCACATAGTCAACTTCAGGTTGACTTTTCTGAAATAAACTCCCTTTTAAGATGCTATATGCCTTATTTTCAACCAGAACCAATTCAATTACACCCGATAGACTCTAATACTGATATAGAAACATGAAGCAACACAATAAAGGAAAAACGGGCGGTAATTCACGTGACGACGGGCCGGGTCATCACACTAATAGAGATTGATTAGTTAGAAGAAGAAACGTGAGAGGGTCCTTTTTGTGTGAGCTCTCTTGCTGAAGAGAAGGGGACACGGAATTTCTGTGTCTCTAGCTCAAGGGAGGGTCAAGCGGGTCGGGTAGGGATATTGGGCTGGCGGATCAATTAGGCAAATTTGGGTATTGTGTTTGGGCTTGGGTAATTATTTGGGCTGATTTTGGTTTTGGAATAGCCCCATTTCATAAGGTAAATCCTTTTCCAATTCCTTCTTTTACTAATTATTTCACAAACTAATTTTCAAACTCTTTTTGATTTCTTTTAACATATAAACCTAAATTAATTCTTGAATCAAATTATCCTGTTAACTAACTTTAAATAACAATTACCTAAAAGGCTAAATTAAAGGAAAAACTACCCGCATTAAAAAATAAAATTAAAAGTGCAAAAATAAACTATTTTTGTGATTTTTCATTTTTGCAAAGCAACTAAGTTACTGATTAATTTTAACAATGCGAAATTATTCCTAAATGCAAATGCAACGTATTTTTGGTATTTTTTTCTGATTTTTAAGAATGCACAGAGAAATGCAAGCAATTAACAAAAAAATCCTAAAAAATCTACGGAATTGCAAATAATGGGAAAAGTTTAATAAAATTTTTGAATTTATGGGAGTAATTCACATAGGGCAAAAATCACGTGCTCACAGCAACTACACCCGGCTGAACTGTCGCAGCTGTCTAAACCAGTGGAACTTGCGTATGGGGAGCTATCTACTCCGGAGTACGTGCAACAGGAGTCTGGGCTCCTCCTCCAGCCTGGGAAGTGGCTGGTGCTGTAGGAAGCAATCCTACTCAGGTGAAGCTCTCCATGAGGCCAACCAAACGGACCAAGGCGTCCTGAAGAACTGGAGTAGCAATAAACCCCTCTAGGACCTGATCTGGGCCCACTGGAACTGTCTGGGCTGGGTCGGAACCTCCTCATCAAGGCCAACCTGAGGGTCTGTCACTGGTGCTGCTGGTGGTGGCCGGGCCCTGCCCCTACCTCGGCCCCTAGCGGGAGCTGCCTGGGGCTCAGACTGCTGATTGGTGGATGAGGAAGCACGTGTTCTCACCATCTTCGAAAGAACAGAGTAGACATTTAATTAGTATATGAGAAACCAAATCGCACGACAAGAAAGAACAAACGAGAGATTTTTCCTAACTCAATAGACTCTGGGGAACAAGTACAGATGTCTCCGTACCTACCCCTCAGACTCTACTAAGTTTGTCCGTGAGTTGTGAGACCTATGTAACCTAATGCTCTGATACCAACTTGTCACGACCCGGATTTCCCACCATCGGGATCGTGATGGCGCCTACTCGTAGTAGCTAGGCAAGCCAACTTATTTACCTTTTCATCATTAAACAATTATCTTAACAGTCTATAGCATCAATATAAAATATTAATTCTAATGAGAATAATCGCGGAAGTCCGTCTGATAAATATGAATCCAAATACGGAACAGTCATTAAAACCTCTACCCAAGATTTGGTGTCACATTACTCACGAACTACTAATGATGTACTAAAAACAATGGTCTGAAAGAAATATATAAGCTGTCTGTCTCGAAAATAATAAGGTAACAGTCTAATAAGAAAAAACATAGAGAAGAGACACCGGGCCTGCGGACGCCTGCAAGGCTACCTCAGTCTCGTGAAAAATGATATCCTGCTCTCGTACTAATGCTGTTGCTCCTACTCCTCAAAACCTGGACCTGTGCAAAAAATGTACAGAAGTGTAGCATCAGCACAACCGACCCCATGTGCTGGTAAGTGTCTAGCCTAACCCCGGCGAAGCAGTGATGAGGCTATACTGGACATCATGTAAACCTGTGCAGTTATAAATATACAACGGAACATCGAATACAAGGCAATTAACAATATGGGAGGGGGAAACATGCTATGGAAAGATACAATATCAACAGTAACCCCAAGAAACAAACTAGCGCAGCTTAGACTCACAATGAACAAGGAATCAGTACTCAATATAAACACATGGCATCAATAACTGTCGTGACGTGCAACCCACTCCACAAATATTGCTGTTGCGGCGTGCAACCCTTTCCACAAATATCACTGTTGCGGCGTGCAACCCGACCCATACCATTTATCAGGTATCACTGTTGCGGCGTATAACCCGACCCTCATATATCGTTGTTCAATATTGTGGCGCGCAACCCGCTCCTCAATATCATTCAATAGTTTGACTCTCCGAACAACAGTCACAATTAAGGGACATAATAATAAGCTAACATTTAACAAAAATCCCGGCAAGGGGTTAGAATCCAACAAGTTCTACCAAACGTCCCCGCAAGGGAATAATCAACAACGCTTTCCTTTTATTACTTTTCTTATCTTATAATTTACTCTACCATTTTGAGCCAACGCTCCCAAATCATCCAGTCATTTCATATACTTTCAATATTCGTTTCACAATTCAAGCCAATGCTCCCAGGAATCAAATAATTATTTTACCGTTCACATGTTATTCACAACATATAGAATTTCTCCAATAAACACGGAGTTCACAACCAAGTCATGGAAATCACGTTATATGGACTCACGGTCATACTAGACACCAATGTATAGATATTCATCACCATGCCTATACATCGTATTCGATCACATAGCAATTAGCAACAAGACTCAACTCATATTCCCTCAAGCTAGGGTTAAACCAAACACATACCTCAAAGCCTTGAAATCCACTTAATCCTCAACTATTGCTTTACCTCGAGGTTCCACCTCCAATACAGTGATATCTAGGCACAATCAATTTAATAATAACAATAAAGACTCAATGGCAACGTCCCATAGCTTAAATATGAATTTTCTAGCATTATTCCAAAAATTTCAAAATTAGACACCGGGCCCACATTGTCCAAACTTGAGGATCGGACCAAAACCCAATCACACATGACCCCACGAGTCCAAATATATAATTTGTTTTTAAGATTCAACCCCAAGTTGAGGTTGATACACCCAAAATTCTCAAAACCCTAACTCTACCCAAAACCCATAATTTCTACCTTGAATTTCATGATTTAGGGCTAGGATTTCAATAATTAATGAAGAAAATTGAAGGAAACAAGTTGAACAATGCTTACCGAAGAAGTTTTGATGAAAGGAAGCTTCAATGGACGCCTAACTGCTTGGAGAAGAAAGGGTTTCGTGTATTTTTATGAAAATCCCGAGCTACTGTTCTGTTCTTAACTTAAAAATTCACTGGGCAAAATTGCCCTTCGCGTTCGCGGGAGAGGGCCGCGTTCGCGAAGGGTAAACTGGGCAATGCATCGCGAACGCATGAAGGGGAGCACGAACGCGTAGAAGAAAATTCTGAGGGCCCAGGGTCTGTTATACGCGAACGCGATAAGGGGATCGCGAACGCAATGAAGGGGGAGGCTGAACTACGCGAACGCGTGAATACAGGCGCGAACGCGATGAAGGACGAGGCTGAAGCTTCGCGAACACATTAGTCCTAGCGCGAACGCGATAAGTAAAATCACTGGCACCTGCTGCAGATTTTCAGCAGTTTTTCCTAAGAACAAAACCACCCCGATACCTATTCGAAACTCACCCGAGCCCTCGGGGCTCCAAACTAATTATGCATACTGACTCAACAACATCATACGAACTTGCTTGAGCGATCAAATCGCCAAAATAACATCATTTACATAGAATCAAGCCTCAAAACTCATGATTTATATTCTAAACTTCATAAACTTTCAAACTTGGTCAAACGACGTCCGATTTCCACCAAACTTCACAGAAAGCGCTTAAACAATATATAAGACTTGTACCGTGCGTCGGAACCAAAATACGAGCCCGATACCACAGTCTTTTAATAAATTTTCATTTCCATTTTCCTTAATAATTTTATAAAAACAATTTCACGAAAAAATTCATATCTCGGGCTCTAGACCTTCGAATTCGACTTTGGGCACATGCCCGAGTCCCATATTTTTCTACGGACCTTCCGGGACCGTCCAATCTCGGGTCCGGGTCCGTTTACCAAAAATATTTATCAAAGTCAACAATGATCATATTAATATCAAAATTCTTTAAATTTTTCACTGAATTCACATATTTCAACATAAAAGCTTTCTGCCTACACGCCCGGACTGCGCACGCAAATTGAGGCAAGTAAAAATAAGGTTTTCAAGGCCTCGAAAGCACGGAACGAATGAGAAAACAGGTGATGACCCTTTGGGTCATCGCATAGTCTCACCCAAATAGTACATGTTGCAACATTTTTAACTGGTCGACTTTTGACGAGACTTATTTCTTCAATTCGTTTAGCTTCTAGGCCTTGCAACCCTCCTGATACTTGTTATTCATGATCTTAAATATTTGTAACCTACAAGTTAATATGATTAACTTACTTTATGTGCTTTCAAATATAATCTCATTTATCAGGTTACATCAATTGACTTACGACTTACTCTCACGTACAAAAATATGGGGTGTAATATGATTATCCATCCATATTATCAACTAAAAAATAGGTTGATAATTAAATTCTTAAAAACGGGTCAAATATGGATAAGTTTCATAGTATCTACTTAAAAAAATGGATAACCAATGACTTTAACTTTTACATATGCAAAGAATCAAAATGGAGGTTCATCAAGTTTGGGAGACTAGGATTCTCCCAAAAGTGATTATATATCCATACTATCCGCCGCTTAACCCATTTTTTATTCGTATTAAATATGGTTTGGGTTGAATATTATTTATTTTTGACCCACTCATATTCAACCCAGCCTGTCCATTTACCACCCAGGAAGAATGAGTTAAAAAAGTCTTTTGAAGTCTTGTGTATGAATTTGGGATATATTTTTTTGTTAACAAAAGAAGAGTAATTAAAGGGGGTCGGGGTTCGATTAAAAATAAGAGAACTTGTGGGTAAATATTAAAATTTTCAAAAATTTAAAAAGACCCACACTTATTCAAATTATTTTAAATTTCATTTTCCTCTTCTTTCTCCTCTCTACATCTTCTTCTTTTTCTTATTTCTTCTTTCTCGTCATCATTCTCTTATTCTTCTTCCTTATTTTCTTCTTTCTATTCAACTTTTGCTGATGCTGCTGCTTCTTCTTCTTTTTCCTTATTTTTTTCTTCTTCTCCCACTTCATCTCATTTTTATCATCTTCTTTTTTTTTTCCTTTTTTTTAGTGGTTTAAAATATGCGAGAGAAAGAGAAAAATTAATAACTTTACAAAGTGAGTATTCTACAAAACACTCCTCGAGATATTTTGAAACATCCCTAGAATTAGTATTCTACAATATCTCGAGAGATATTTGAAACCTCCTAGGAATGTATGAAACATATCTCGGGATATTTCTTCTGCTTCTTCCTTTTTCTAGTGGTTTGAAATGTGAGAGAAAAAGAAAAAAATAATAAAATTTGGCAAAATATCTCCTTGTATGTTTTAGACATCTCCACAGATATGTAAAACATCTCCCTAAATGTTTGAGAATAAGGAGTGGCGGGAGGACAGAGAAGAGCGTTGCGAGATGGAGAAACAAGAGGAGGAGGAGGATTGGTAGGGTGAGGATAAGGGGGGAGGAGTAGGAGTAGGAGGAGGAGGAGGAAGGGGGTGGAGGAGGAGGGGAATTTATGTAAATAAGAAAACTTTGAGGTTTTTAAAATTATGTCATTAATACTAATCATAAAAGTGTTCCTTCTACCCAATTCTTAACACTTTTATCTTAAAAATTGATATAAGTTTTCAAATGTCTCAAAAATTTAATTTCCTCTTGTTGGCCCATAAAGCGGTACCATTAAATTTGTTGCGCGGTTTATAAACAAGCAAACTGATCTGATCTAAAAATAATAAATAAACTAAATAAAAATATAAGATGTAGCATTGAAATTGTGATAAATAGTAGAAAATTGGGTTCTGGGAGTAAGGCTTCCGAAGGCATCAATGAGAATAATGTTACACAGAAATAAAAGTATTATTTAGCTTGAGAATAATATGTAGCATAAATTTTTCAGAGATTTTGTCCTCTACGATAGTTGTTGCAGTCACTATTTATAACTACACCTAAGGAACAAGATTCTATGATCAAGCCCCTCTTAAATGACAATAAAGGGGGCCATTGATAAATATGTAACAACAGGCCATGAATGCCAAAATTCTCTCCAATGGGTGCATATTTGATACTGAAGAATATTCTTCATTAAATTTCATCCTATGAAAAACATTCAGTTGCTTCTGTTGACTACATTCCCTTCAGAATTTATCTGGTGCCAACTGAAGTTGTTGTCTTCGGTCTTGGTTTCCACTCGCTTCATCTTCTGTTTGCCTCACGTTCGACGTGTCATGCTATCAATCGAGCATTTACTATAAACCAATTTTACCCTATACATATAGTACGCCTGCTTTCTGGTGGCACATATTTGTGTTACCAGGAAGTTAGTGAAGATTCCTTTCTTGGCAAAAAATTTTCTGAACCTTTCTAAAAAGTTTTTGACGCTTGATAAGATGCATGTCTCCTTGAATTTAATGCCTCGAGCATGTGTTACTCCACAATTTAGAAATATTTTTTCCAGTTCTAGAGGTAATCATGACATCAATTTTAGCCGCCTAAACTTTTACTTATACGCATCATTCTTCTTCTTTCAATTCTAACAGTTTCATATACTCTCTCAACTTCTTTGCATTTAAATCTTTTATGCTTTCATCCCTCCTTGTTTTTCTTAAAAATAACTCTATCATCTCTTTCTCAGTATGGCTTCTTATGTTAATTCTTCCAAGAACTCTGGTCTTCTCTTCGGTGGGGGCCCGAAGAGGAGCAAAGATAAAGAGGTCGATGTTGATTCTGATCCTTCCACGATGAGCACTATCATACTTAAACATCTAAACACTGCCAAGTACTTAGAAGAGAAGTTCCTCGCTTCAAACCCGTGAACCTGGATTGTTGGTAAATATCCTTCTTCTATTCATCATTCCAGTATTCCTGCTATGAAGGAGGACTGTGACTACAATGTGCTAAACATGATTGCTCCTAATCTGTTGGAGTGAGTAACCTTATCTAAGAAGGGAACACATACATTTATAGGTACCCCTTCACTTCGAGTCCGTTTTCTTTGAAAGGGGACTTGACCCAGTGATTTTGGAATTGTGCCACCAATAACAGGTCTGTTTGGCTCAGATGGGCCCTTCGGTGGCGTGAACGATGGCCTGTCTGCGATGGTTGTGCCTAGAAATAAAGGAGCCTCTCACTTTTTTCATATGATAAACCTCTACTCCCCCAAAATCTTCCGTGAGGAAGTAACAAACTTCAGCAAGCATGGACACCAGCTTTGCTTACCAGCATGAATGATGACAATGACCATTGATGGATGGAGCGGCTAGTCGTCATTTCTACCAGGGATATCATCCCGGCAACAACTCCATCTTTCCTTGAATCCTAGAATCGTTCACGTAGGTCTAAAGTTTATTTCTTTCTTAGAAAATAGATAGCTTTATGTCATTGCTAACCCTCTTTTTTCATTATTTCAGTAACTCGGTGGAAACCACCAAGGGTTGAAGGCCTGGATCAATGAGTTTAGAAGATTCTACACATCACTACGCCACAGACCCGCTGGTGGAAGGAGTTGGCCCACACGTACGGGTGGAGAGACATGAACTGCTGTAAACTGATTCTTTCTTCATTTGACATTTGTATATAAGAAAACCTACTAATCCTACCTTTTTTCTATTCAGGTCTCCCGTAGGTTTCTGTTTCCATCCCTGGGGAGGGTGTTTTGGTCGATCCCGCAGAGGTTGCGAGGCTGTTGCAGGAGGATCTCACCCAAACAGATGCCTTCGGGTTTGATTTTGGTATAGGTGCTTCCTCTTGGAGTCTCTGGCCAGAGAATACGAAGCCAAAAAGGTAGCGTTCTTCCTCAGTCGGGGGGTAAAACTAATAAAATAATAAAGGACACGCCGAGCTAGTTGCGGCCATTGTGGTTATTGATAATTATGGGTAAGCCGGTGATGAAAAGGCTTCCCTTTAAATGAGAAAATGATCTTCATTAGCTCAATAAAATCTCAATCTGGATAGCTTACAACCCTAACCGAGGGAGATGACCAAGCCCTCTAGGGAGAATTTGACTTGGTGGAGAATGTTGATTCTCCCTTTTTAGTCCAAATTGATGCTTCTGGTACTATGAGGTCGAGTACCGGGACTCTTTTGCCTTTTGGTTGGTGAGAAAATAACAAATAACACTACCTCTACCACAGCTCCATCTCCATCTATGCCAAATGTACATCCCTCTCCAGAAACTGCTACATCCCTTCCATCGGCCACAGACACCCGAGAGGAGGATGTCCGTCCTCCTCAGTCCCCTGACCATGGGAATTTGGGGCACAACTTTTCACCCTCTTCTGCAGATCCTCAAGAGATGAGGAGTGTCTCTCTCACGGTGTCAAAGGAGTGCTATCTATTGTCCAAGCTGGTGGAACTCGCCAATTACCTAAAGCCGCTGGCTTCAAAGAAAGATAAAAAGAAAATACATCCTCTTTCAGGGGAGTGTATGGTAAACAACGCCATGCACAATGCAGCAATGGTATTGTACTTATTCTTGTTACCACTTGTTTCTATCTGTTTGTTACAGCAAAGTTTCTGATTTCAATATTTATTTTGCAAGCCAACTTCCTCGCTTTCGAGGGCTTTCAGAGATTAATCCTTGACAAAGAGGGACTTAAGTATAAGATAGATCTATTTTTTGCTGATAGGAAGCAACTTGTCGTGCGCCTCCCGGTGCTAGAGGATAAGGCTGCTGAAGCGACGGAGCTCGAGGATCGGCTACAGCTTAACGAACAGGAGGTAGCGGCCTTTAGCCAAGAAGATTCTCCATTAAATATTAAATTCCAAGAAGCTAAGGCTAAGTGGTCTGAATATCAAGATGTCGTGCATATTGTTGCCAGGTGCGAGTCTGCCTCTATTAAGAAAGTTAATAACTTGGAGGGAGCCTTGAATTCCAATGTCGAAGAAGTTGCTGCTGCCAAGGAAAAGCGGGCCCGGAGGGGAAAAAAGGTATAAGAATCTGATCCCTTCATCTTCGTAGATGACCCCAAGCTGACCAATGTATCTGCTTCAATGTGTTCTTCTCTTAAGATGTGGGTGATCGACCACTCCCCAAACCGCGTGAGTGAAGTTTGAACTTTAATCACATATCGTTGCATGTGTTCTTCCTTTTATATCAAAGATCCCATAAACTTAATTTACCAGCAGTAACAAATCACATATGATTTCTATGAACACAGAGCCAAGTCCCCGAGCCAATTTGAGTCCTGCAATCAATGTCTCATACCCAACTTCGTTGTTAATCAAAGGAATAGTTTTTATGGCCTGCCTTAGGGTTTCTCCCAAAGGTGTGATTAGGACAACCCCGGGCATGGACCATTTCACATTGGAAGATCCATCCATGAACAAGGTCCAAACTCCTGATGTCATTTTTGAGATCATCACCGCTTCTTTTGCTGCCAAAGGCAGCAGCCCCGGACTGAAATCGATCATGAAGTCGGCTAAAACTTGTGATTTGATTGCAGTCTTGGGCTTATACTCAATATCAAATTGACTAAGTTCAATTGCCCATTTGCCAACCTGCCTGACAACTCATGTTTGTGAAGGATATTCCGCATGGGAAAGGTTGTCACCATGGCTATAGGTTAGCATTGAAAAGAAGGCCTAGTTTTCGAGAGACAACCATGAGGGCTTATGTTTGTTGATATAATAGATAGGAGATTGTGTGCTTTCATCCTCCCGGACTAGAACGTCACTTACCGCCACCTCGGAGACTACTAAGTATATTAGCAACAATTCGCCTAACTCCAATTTTGATAGTACTAGAGGGCTTTATAGATACCATTTCAGGTTTTTTAAGGCTTGTTGGCATTGGAGTCCATTCGAAGTTGTTCTTCTTCTTTAGAAGTGAGAAGAAGTGATGAAATTTTTCTGAAGACCGAGAAATGAACTTGTTTAGAGTGGCTAGTCTTCTAGTTAGCCTTTGTACTTTTTTCACGCTTGTCAACTGGTCTTGGATGTATTTGATGGCTTTGAACTTATCGGGATTTACCTTGATCCCTCTTTTTGATACCAGGAAACCCAAATATTGCCCTGAGCTAACTCCGAACGTGCATTTCTCAGGGTTGAGCTTCATGTTGTGCTTTCTTAGGATGTCGAATATTTCCTGGAAGTGTTTTAAATGGTCACATGTATTCAAAGACTTGACCAGCATATCATCTATGCATACTTCCACTGTTTTCCCTATTTGTTTTTCGAGCATCATGTCCATGAGCCTCTGAGAAGTGGCTCCGTTGTTTTTGAGCCCGAAGGCCATCACATTGTAACAATATGTGCCAAAGTTTGTAATGAACGATGTTTTTCCTGATCCTCCGATTTCATATTAATTTGGTTGCACCCGGAATAGGCATCATGGAAGCTCATTAACTCTTGCTCGGTCGTGGCGTCGATCATTTGATCGATGTTCGGCATTGGGAGTTTGTCATGCCCCAAAATCGAGGAGCGCGACTGATACTCAATCGAGTTAACCTGGCTGAGCAAGCCTATTAGATTTTCTTCTACCCAAACTAATTCATGAATAAAGAGGAGATGTAATCCATTAATCAAATTCGAAAAATATTTCACTAACGACTTCCAATACATTTCTATTAGCAGCTTCATCCAAAATTTTAAACATATTACAAGTTTATAGATTTAATGAAAACATGTTTGTCAAATACCAACTTTTCTCGTTAAGTCCCCCAATCAAACACCACCCAACAATCTGTCCATAGAGCTACTAAGTACACTGAAGAGTAACAAGGAAATGCCATAGCAAAGGCCCCGGCTATACCTCAAAACATGATAAGAAAATGAACAAAAGATACATGACATGACCCCGGGATAAAGTGACGCTCACCAAGTCTACTGGGAAGGGAATACCCCTATCACTGATCGATGCCGCCTGCTGTGTAACCACCTGTATCATTTAAAGATACAGTGCCCCGGGCAGAAGGGACATTAGTGCCGTCGAATAGCACTATTATGGATAGCTAAAAGTCCTCTTTCAAAGTATAATAGCCATATAAGAAAATAAACCATAGAAATAACAAGTCACAATCAACAATATCTAAATTTCCACATATAGAAATACAATAACTTAAATAAAAGGCAAATGGAGTACCTCAAGAAACTATGAAACGTCACATAGAATCACATTTCAAGTCTTATTGTACTTACTTCATTCTGAACATCTTTTGGGATCAAGTGTGCCATATGAACTTTGCATGAGACACAAATTATAATGTAAATGTAACAACATGTGCAAACATGGGCAATGGAAGTGGCATCTATTTTTTATACTGGATATGCGTTTCACAGACTATCCATAGGGTGCATATTATATTATACATCTATGCATTTTATAGCCCGACCATAGGATTCACATATTATATTGTACATATATGCATTTCATAGCCCATCCATAGGATTCACATATTATATTATACACCTATGCATTTCATAGCCCATCCATAGGGTTTATTTATACCATACACCTATGCGTTTCGTGGACCGTCCATAGGATCACATACACAATACACCTATACGTTTCATAGACCGTCCATAGGATCACATATACAATATTTATGTGTTTTTCATAGACCGTCCACAATATCCACATATTACATACAATAAACCTTTCATATCGTACATCGCTTCATTGGTAGTTTTAGCTACTCACATCATCATTAATTTATTAGCTATATTGGCCATCCGTATGATTCTTCTTTGATGACACGATGGTCGTGTTTCGTATTCCACCCTTTCACCTATTTCAATGTCAAATATCACCAACCAATATCAACATATCGAATATTCAATAATCATATACAGGTGAAGTTTTAAAGAATGACAAATGAACTCAGTCATGGACCAGGTCCATCTTCTGAAGCACAGTCATGATCAACCTATACATGTGAGATGCACATGAAGGAGATAAGTCCTACTGATAAAGCAGTAATATCTCCTGATCTGATCGAAAAGGTTGCATATAAGGAGAGAAAGTCTCCTTATATGAAGAGAACACAATCCAAGATAAAGATAGTGTTAGAGTTTGATATCATCGTGAACTCTTCTGCGATAAAAGAGCAGCAATTGAGTCCCAATCAAACTCTGATTACTAACCTATTTAATGACAGTAATGGTTCTCTTTTATAGGGATGGCACAAACGCAGAAGTTAAACTAAATTGAGAGCAAAAGAGCAAGGCAATTTTGCAAGCAATTTATGTGAGATTTGAGTGTGCACTCCTGAAGTTACCTGAACGAGATAGAAGAATCAGTTCCATTGTGTCTTTCTTTTATTCTAGTTCAATTGTAGTAAGTGGTTTAAAGTTGTACCTTTCAGCTTTCATAGAAGTATTTGTATTAGGTACTTAGAGTTTTCATAGAAGTTATCGCAGCATTGAGGTTGTGTGCCACAATGGGATTAGAGTTAATCCTTAGGTTTACAAAGAGTTTTTGTAAATGTTGTTTTGGCTTAGTAATTTTAGTGGAAGTTTGGTAAAATCCTACTAAGTAGTAGGTCGTGGTTTTTTCACCTTTTGAGCCAGGTGTTTTCCACGTAAAAATCTTTGTGTTCTTTACTTTCAGTATTTATTATTCCGTAAACTATTGTAGTTCACCTAGAAGAACCACGTTCTTCTATAGAGTAGTTAAGCGAAAATTAGGCACTACACAAATCACCCCCCCCCCCTCTTGTGTGGCATTGATGCTTAAAATATCAACTTGTATTAGAGTGGGTTATCCTTGAAGAGGTTAACACCTTAGTAAAAGAGCAAAATGAGGAACCACCTAGAAACTGGGAAGGGCAATCCACTGCTAGGCCTCCACTCTTCAATGGTCAATACTATTCCTGGTGGAAGAACAATATGAGAGATCATATCATAGGAGAGGACTATGAAGTCTGGGACATAGTCACTAATGGTCCCTTGGCAACTACAAAGACGAATGAGGAGGGAGTGGATGCAACAAAGACAAGAGCTGACTGCACTGCTGAAGATTTGAAGAAATGGTAGAAGAATGCCAAGTCCAAGAAATGGCTTGTTTGTAGACTGGGTACAGACGAGTACAGCAGGATTCAAAGATGTACTACTGCAAAGGAAATATGGGACACTTTACAAGTGGCTCATGAAGGAACTCCTCAAGTAAAGAGATCATGAGGAACGCTGCTATACTCTCAATATAAGAACTTCAGTATGAAGGAAGGAGAATCTATCCAGGAGATGAACACAAGGTTCACAACACTAACAAATGAACTAAAATCTCTTGAGAGAATTATCCTTGAAGAAGAGAAGGTTGAGAAAATCTTGACAAGAGTCTTACCAGTGACTTGGGAAAGCAAAATCATTGTTATTCAGGAATCAAAGAACATTGCTACTCTCAAGCTGGATGAACTGATTGGAAACCTCACTGCCTATGAACTAAGAAGGCAAACCATAAAAATGGATATACCCAAGAAGCAAAGAAGTCTGGCTCTCAGAATAGCTGAAGGTGCAGATTTGGAGGATGATGAAGTAGCCATGATCACTAGAGATTTCAAAAGGTACCTGATGAGAGGAAAGGGTTCTTCAAGAGGTACAACCTTCAATAAACCTAAGGATCCTGAGAAATAGGCCAATGAGGGTTGCTACAAATATTGTAAGACTGATCGCATGATCAAGAACTATCCTCAATGGGAAATTGAGTAGAAGAAGGAAAGGGATGAATGAAGGAATAGGAAGAAGGAACAGATTCAAGCAAAAAGGAACAAAGGATCAACAAAAGCTATGGTTGCTGCGTGGGGGAAACATCAGATGAGGACTTACAAGATGAAGCTAGATATGAACAAGCACTTATGGCCATCAGAGAATCAGATGATGAACAAGAGGTAAGTGTCCTTCATCTCAAAGACAAGATTAAATTCCTGTCTAAAGAAAGGTTGTCTGAACTATTGCTAAACTTCATTGATGAGTCTGAGATAATTAACAATGAGAAAAGGGAACTCTAGGTAATATGTAATCCTAAAAGCCAAGTGCAAGAATCTAGAATCTAGGGCTAATGAGAGTGACAGTAAAAATGCTGAGTTGAAGAACCAGGTTCTTAAACTTGACACTAGTGTCCTAGAACTTAGGTCTGGGAACTTAAAATTGAAACTAGGAATAAGTAAGAAGAAAGTCGATCTCACTCTAGAAGAAAAATTAGTAAAAATGAAGGATGAGATGTACAAAAAGGATGAGAAGATAAAAGTCTTAAAAGAAGATCTAGGGAAGGTAAAACATGAACTAGACAGAACATGCAAATGGAACAAGGCCTCTGATGCACTTTCCTGGCTACAAGAACTTCACAGTAGCAACAAAAGAGGACTTGGCTATGGGACTCAAACACCTAAGTGGGATCCTAAAATCAAGTACCTCACTCTTCCTGAGAACAAAATCTGCACACACTGTGGCAAGACTGGCCATTTCAAAAATGAATGTAACGCAAAAGATAAGGCCAGTCAAAAGAACAAAGGTTTTGTTCAAGAGAAAAATAGGTTGCCTGGGTGGGCTAAAAGGAATTTGATTTATCCATTTGCCTATATAAAGGGACCCAAACTAGTTTGGGTTCCTAAGACTAACCCTTGATTTCTTTTTGCAGTCCCAAGTGAAGGGAAGTAGCCAAGTATGGTACATAAATAGTGGCTGCTCAAAACACATGACTGGAAGTAAGAACCAGTTCCTTTCACCTGAGGACTTAAAGTGAGGTAATGTCTCCTTTGGAAATGGGAAGAAAGGTGAGATTATTGGGGTTGGAAAGGTAGGTAAGACAGACTCACACTCCATTAAGAATGTCTACTTGATAGATGGCTTGAAATACAGCATGATTAGTGTGTCACAACTGTGTGACAGAGGTAACCTTGTAGAATTCACCTCTACAAAATGCTTTGTGATTAACCTTACCACTGAATATATTATTTTGCAGGGAAAAAGAATGAACAATATTTACATTGTAGATTTGTCTACTCTTTCAGAAAATAAACTCACATGCCTAAGTGTGTTGGATAATGATCCCCTCCTTTGGCTCAAAAGACTTGGCCATGCAAGTCAGAATCAGCTAAACAAATTAGTCTCTAAGGACTTGGTGATAGGGCTACCTAACATCATGTTACAAAGTTTGTGAGGCTTGTGCAAGGGGGAAGAAGGTAAGATCATCCTTAAAAAATAAGAAAATGGTAAGCACAACCAAGTCGTTGGAATTGGTTCATATGGATCTTTGTGGTCCAATGAGAACCTTGAACAGAGGTGGAAAGAAATATGTGATGGTGCTAGTTGATGATAAATCTAGGTTTACCTAGATACTATTATTAACATCTAAAGATGAAGTATTTGACATGTTTACTGCTTTTGTTAGGAAAACTCAGAAACAACTAGGCAATCAACTTGCATCCATAAGGTCTGATCATGGAACTGGATTTAAAAATGCTAAGTTTGCTGAATTTTGTGATGAACATGGTATAGATCATAACTTATCTGCCCCTAGGACTCCTTAATAAAATGGAGTAGTTGAAAGACAAAACAGGACTCTTGAAGACATGGCTAGGACTAGGATTCTTTCTAGTAAACTGCCCTATAGCTTTTGGGCAGAGGCTGTAAATACTGCTTGTTACATTATCAATAGATGCATGACTAGACCTCTTGTAGAGAAGACTCCATATGAGTTACTTAAAGGGATAAAACCGAATATATCCCATATTAGGCCATTTGGATGCAAGTGCTTTGTGCACAATAATGGAAAAGACTCCCTAGGTAAGTTTGATCTTAGAAGTGATGAGGGAGTATTCTTGGGATATTCTTCATAGAGAAAATCATATAAAGCATTCAATAAAAGAACTTTATGTATCGAAGAAAGTGTGCATGTTATGTTCGATGAAACTAACATTCTTTCTGAGAGGTAGGAACATGAAGATAAAGCCATTGGATTGGTAAAGGATTTGACTGAATTCTCAGCACAGGCTAAAGAGGCACCAAAAGAAGGAACAGGTGATGGAACAGGTTCTTCCATCTAGGGCAACCTGACAGGGGGAACTGATTAAAGAGGAATTGAAACTAATCCTCTAAAAGAATCTGTTCATGATCCTGTTCCTCAGCAACAGATTGTGGGAGAAATATCTAGCAGAAACCAGATGATTGTGAAATCTCAGAAGTATCAAAGTTCTCATCTTATTGAGAACATTATCACTGATCCAACATCTGGAGTTAAAACTATATCACAATTAAAGAATTTGTGTGCTTTTGATGCATTTTGATCTTTATTGAACCTAAAAATGTTGTTGAGGCTTTGCATGATGCAGATTGGGTGAATGCAATGCAAGATGAACTCAATCAGTTCGAAAGAAGTCAAGTTTGGCATCTAGTTCCAAGACCCAAGGACAGATCAGTTATTGGTACAAAATGGGCCTTCAGAAACAAACTTGATGAAGATGCAATAGTTACAAGAAACAAGGCAAGACTGGTGGTCCAAGGTTACAGCCAAGAGGAGGGTATAGATTATGATGAGACTTTTGCTCCAGTTGCAAGGCTAGAGGCAATAAGACTCCTCATAGCCTTTGCAGCACACATGGAATTCACTCTTCATCTGATGGATGCCAAAAGTGCCTTCCTGAATGGTTACCTGAAAGAAGAAGTGTTTGTGAAACAACCTCCAGGGTTTGGGAGCAAGGAATGTCCTGAGTGTGTGTACAAATTAGACAAGGCTCTCTATGGACTCAAGCAGGCTCCAAGAGCATGATATGAACGACTGTCCAAATTTCTGCTTAAACATGGCTACAAAAGAGGTAAAATTAATAGATACTTATTCCTATGGAAAAACGGTAAGGATCTCCTTGTGGTACAAATATATGGTGATGACATAATCTTTGGGGCCACCACTGATAAGCTAAGTAAGGATTTTGCAAAACTAATGGGGAGTGAGTTTGAAATGAGTATGATGGGTGAACTTAACTTCTTCTTACGCTTACAGATCAAATAAAATCCAAATGGAACCATGATCCATCAGCAGAAGTATGCAAAAGAGCTTATCAAAAAGTTTAAAATGGAAGAATCAAAAGAAATAGATACACCCATTGCAACTATTACTAAATTAGAAATTGATGAACCTGGTTCATCAGTTGATCAAAAGTTGTATAGGGGAATTATTGGTTCACTCTTTGATCTTACTGCCAGCAAACCTGACATTGTTTTCGGTGTAGCTCGCTTTCAGGCTAATCCAAAAGAATCTTACTTGACTGCTATCAAGAGGATACTAAGATATTTGAAAGGCATCACTGATCTGTATCTTTAGTATCCTAAAGGTAGTAATGTCAATCTAGTAGGATATGCTAATGCTGATTATGCAGGTTTCCTTATGGATAGGAAAAGCACCTCGGGTATTGTCACGCCCCAAACCGAGGGGCATGATCGGCGGCTGACCGGGTAACCCCAGTCGAGCGGACCTGGGTGCCTTTCTCATCCCACGTGTTACCACGTATTTTCATTGCTCATCAATCAAGGAATTGGCCATTTATAATTAAAAACACTTTTTACAAGACATACATAACATACATAGTTAATTAATGAGGCTTACCACTTTCATTACCCAGCATACAAAATATGGTTTTACATAAGTTCATAACCCCCATTTACTATCTACGGAGCCTCTAAAGATACAACAGGATAACAGTACTTGTCGGTAACAAGGTTCTGTCTATACCTTACACAAAAACCAAAAAAAGACTCTGGAAATAAAAGCGGCATGAGCCACGCAGGTCCCCGAGAGGAAAGGGGCTCACCAATACAGCTGTCGGAAGATGAAAGGAAGCTACGGTCGGTGGAATGGAGTACCTGCTACTGATCCACCTACAATCATAACACGAATATAGCGCCCCCGGCAAAAGGGACGTCAGTACATTTGAATTGTACTGGTATGTATAAACAAACTTTGCCCTGAGTAACCTCCAACCGTAAACAAGTAGCAAATCAAAAAGGAATCAACAATTAAATACACACGAAAGCAAAAATCAAGGCAAACACGTTGACAATCTCTCCTTTTCCCCAACAACATTTTCCACATCAATAATTTTAAAATTTCCTTATATTTTCAATTCAATAGTGATAACGATCACTTTCCATCCTTATTACCTCGGCCACCCTTATTTCCTCGGCCACCCTTATCACCACAACCCACACTTTATTACTTCATGTTACGGCACGCAACCCGATCCCACCGAACAATCACAATTCACAAACAATACCACAATAATAACAATTCACAAATAACAATGACAATTCTCAAGGAACAACAATAATGATTCTCAAGGAGCAACAACAACAATTTACATGAACTTCCATAGCCATCAATACCATTTCCATTGTATTCCACAACTCATATGCATTGTTATGTCACAACAGTAATTTCCCACGACAACCATATATGCTACTACCACAGCTGTTCCGATTACATCAATTTCCATTTTCTTCCATCATTTGTTTCACAGTTCTTACCACATAGCACATTCACAATCACAAACTTGGTTTATTTCCAGTTACTTACATCAATATATAGAAAGACATAACCACAATCACTCAACCATGCAAATCATAAGAATTTCACAAACAATTCACGTAGAAATCACATACCAAGCACTCAAACACCCAAACAAGGTGATTTTATAAAGGACAAAGTTAGCCATACATACCTTGAGCTGAATTCCCTTTTAATTTCTACTTTCAACTTCACCCAAAAGCCTAGAAACGTCAATCTAGTGCACAAATTAACACATATTTCTTAGAATCAAAATTCACAATCACTACCCAAACACATTTAGGTTATCAATCCTCCTTCGTACAATTCTTTACTCCTACCCAATCCCTCGTATCAGATTTTAGGTTTTAGAAGACATGCATGAATGTTCCAACCTCTATTATCAAGAATCAATGCATGAGACTCCCCCCCCCCCCCTAATTAAACCTAAAAATTATGAAAATGGGTTAGGGATTTTACCTGCAAGAATGGGGATGAAGACACTCACTTTGAAATTTCCCGGCACGGATCGTTTTAAAGGATTAGTTTGAAGAAGATGACTTTCTCTCTCAAGAATCCTCCTCCCTCTCTCTTATTTTTGTTCAGGAAAGTGGTTAAAAAGAGGGGTTAGGGTGTTTTATTAAAAAGGGGTCGAGTTTAAAAGTTAGAAAATTAGGAGTCCAAGTCGGGTTTGCAGTCGCAATTTGCGATCGCAGATACGAAATGCGGTCCGCATAATGGACCGCAAAAAGTGTTCCAAAAACTTGTTTCCACTGTTTGGGTATGCGGCGGAAATGCGGTCCATTACCTCAAATTGACTGACACATTGACTCACTTTGCGGTGGAAATGCGATCCGCATATTAGTTTTGTGGTCGCATAATGGATCGCATCTAGACCTCAATTTTAACCAAACCACTGACTCAATATACAGCAAGAATACGGTCCACATACTAGATTTGAGATCGCATTCTGGACCACAAAATGGCACTCTTCTGGAAAATTTGATTCTTTGACTTTTAAAAGCTTAGATCAATACAAGGGGTCCGAACCGCGGCGAGTTTGCGAACCATGAAGAATTTTATGCATTCCTAATGCATATTCGGATCTTGACACCACGAGTTACTAGGTATTTAGCACAAATTTTTACGGGGCCTTACATCCTTCTCCACTTAAAATCATTCATCCTTGAATGAGGACCTTAAAAATCAGTTAGTTTTGAATACATGCTATGCAGACTCCCAAACTTTCCACTAACACCCATATTTTTAGAAAAATTTTGCCAGAGTTTCCTTTGTAATTTAGACATATCTACCTGATAGAGGGACCCCGAAACACAATTTCAAGCACCATTACACAATTACAACCATCCATACAACTGGTATACAATTTATTACCTCAATCAATGGAACATATTCAATCACTTGCTACCTTTTGTACATAAATTAGTCATTTCAATGAGTTCCACATAATTTAACCACTTCAACATATTATATGCATATAAGTAGTTTATTATCAATCTACACTACCATTAGTTGTTTACTTACTATAAGAGTCTTTATAAAACTTTTCATTTACCAAAGAGAGGTTCACATGACTTAACACAATCACAACACCTATAATTCTTGCACAACTTGAGGAATTTCAATAGCATTTAGGAAGGAACCAATTTGAACACAATATTAGTTTGTTTTAGAGATAGGAGTTCGCACAATTACTACTAGACTTGTTCAAACAGATGGGGGTATTTTTCCTTCATTTCCTTTTCCGCTTCCCATGTAGCTTCCTCAACTCATTGACTTCGCCACAATACTTTAACTGAGGAAACTTCCTTATTTCTCAACTTACGGACTTGCCTATCAAGGATAGCAACCGAAACTTCTTCATACGACAACTCTTCATTAACCTCGATGGTCTCGACTGGCACGATGGTGGATGGATCTCCAACCACTTTCTTCAACATGGACACATGGAACACCAGGTGTACTAATGATATTTCGGGAGGCAATTCCAGCCTATAAGCCACCTGCCCTATTCTTTTGAGCAATTTGATACGCCTCGACATACCTAGGACTCAACTTTCCTTTCTTCCCAAATCGCATGATTCTCTTCATAGGAGATACCCTCAAGAACACCCAATCATAAACTTGAAACTCCAATTCCCTTCGACAAATGTCCGCATACAATTTCTGGCGACTTTGAGCAATTTTCATCCTTTCCTGAATGACTTTAACTTTCTCCATAGCTTGGTGCACAAGGTCTGGCCCTATCAATTCTGCTTCACCCACTTCAAACCATCCAATCGGAGACCTTCACCTCCTTCCGTACAATGCCTCAAATGGGGCCATCTGAATGTTAGCATGAAAGGTGTTATTGTAAGCAAATTCTATAAGTGGCAAGTGATCATCCCAAATACCTTTGAAATCTAAACCACAAGCCCGCAACATATCTTCAAGCGTCTGAATAGTCCACTCGGCTTGACCGTTAGTCTGTGGATGGAAAGTTGTGCTAAGATTCACCTGAGTACCCAAACCTTGCTGAAATTTCTGCCAAAATTTAGCTGTGAATTGGGCCCCTCGATCCGAGACAATAGAAAGTGGAGTTCCATGAAGCCTTACTATCTCCTTGATATACAAATTAGCATATTGTTCTGCAGTATCGGTGGTCTTGACTAGCAAGAAGTAAGCTAATTTGGTAAGTCGATCCACTATTACCTAAATTGAGTCGAACTTGCTCTGAGTGCGAGGTAACCCCACCACGAAATCCATGTTGATCATTTCCCATTTCCACATTGGTATTTCCATAAGCTAAGTTAACCCACCGAGCCGCTGATGCTCAACCATTACTTGCTGACAATTCGAACACCTAGATACAAAGTCCACCACACCCCTCTTCATACCGTTCCACCAATAAATTTCCTTAAGATCATGATACATTTTCGTAGAACTTTGATGAACGGAATACCTGGAATTATGAGCCTCCGCCATTACCCTCTCCCGAAGCTTATCCACATTTGGAACACATAACCTACCTTGACACTACAAAACACCATCTTCGCCGCTGAGTGAAAATGTTGAAGTCTTGTTATCCAAAACTGCTTCCTTTATCTGAGCCAATGCTGGATCAATAAACTGATTTTCCTTGACTTTCGCTACAAGTGACGATTCTGCTCCATTATACACCATAACATTCCCTTTTTCTGATGTCAAAATGCAAACTCCTAAACTGGCCAATTGATAAACCTCCCGAGCCAAGGGCCTTTGATCCACTCCCAAATGAGCCAAACTACCCATAGATTTCCGACTGAGTGCGTCGGCCACCACGTTCGCCTTCCTTGGATGGTACAAAATGTTCATGTCATAATCCTTGAGCAATTCTAACCACCGTCGCTGCCTTAAAATTCAATTCTTTCTGCTTGAACAAATACAGGAGGCTCTTTTGGTCTGAGAACACATCCACATGGACCCCATAAAGATAATGCCGCCATATTTTCAAAGCAAACACAACTGTCGCAAGCTCTCAATCATGCATCCGATAATTCTTCTCGTGATTCTTGAGCTGCCTTGAAGCATACGCAATAACCTTCCCATATTGCATCAACACACACCCCAAACCATTTTTGTAGGCATCACAATAAACCACAAATCCTTATGTGCCTTCCGGCAAGGCCAATATTGGTGTCGAGGTCAACCTTGACTTCAATTCCTAAAAACTTTTCTCGCAAATGTCGGACCATTGGAACTTAACTGCTTTCTATGTCAACTTGGTCAATGGGGAGGCGAGGGTAAAGAATCCCTCCACAAACCTCCGATAATACCATACTAGACCCAAGAAGCTATGAATCTCCGTCGGGGTCGTGGGTCTAGGCTAATCTTTTACTGCTGCAATCTTCCGAGGGTCCACCTGAATCCCTTCACTTGAGACAACATGACCCAAAAAGGCAATGGACTCCAACCAAAACTCATATTTTGAAAATTTAGCATATGACTAGTACTGATGAAGAGTCTACAAAACTGTCCTGAGGTGATCGGCATGATCCTCCCGGCTCCGCGAATAGACAAGGATGTTGTCAATGAAAACAATCACGAAGGAGTCTAGAAATGGCTTGAAGACCCAATTCATAAGATCCATAAAATCTATCGGGGCATTGGTTAGCCTAAAAGACATGACCAAGAATTCAAATCGACCATAGCGAGTTCTGAAAGCGCTCTTGGGAATATCATGTTCTCTAATCTTCGATTGGTGATACCTGGACCATAGATCAATTTTGGAGAAGAACTTTCCGCCTTGCAATTGGTCGAATAAATCATCTATCCGAGGCAAAGGATATTTATTCTTGATGGTGACTTTGTTGAGCTGCCGATAATCGATACACATACGGAGCGACCCGTCCTTCTTCTTGACAAAAAGAACCGGAGCACCCCACGGCGATACACTCGTCCGTATAAACTCCTTTTCTAATAAATCCTTCAGCTGCTCCTTTAACTCCCTTAACTCTGCTAGAGCCACTATGTATGGTGGAATAGATATTGGCTTTGTATCTGGCAATATATCAATCCTGAAATCAATCTCCCTATCTGGCGGAATCCATGGAAGCTCGTCCGAAAATACTTCAAGAAACTCATTCACGACTGGCACGGACTCGGGGGTAGACACTTCTGAAGTGGTGTCTACCACCCGGACCAAATGATAGATACATCCCTTCTTAATCATCTTTGAATCCTTAAGGTAGGAAATAAACCTACCCTTCAGCACCACACCATTCCCCTTCCACTCAATAACTAGCTCATTAGGGAACTCGAGTCTCATGACCCTCATTCGGCAGTCAAGTTTAGCAAAGCATAAATAAAGCCAGTCCATTCCCATAATCACATAAAAATCCACCATTCCAAGCTCGATAAGATCAGCCATGGTAACACGACCACACATCGTGACAACATAATTCTTATAAACCCGCGCTGCTGTAACAGAATCACCAACCGTAGTCGATACAGAGAACGGCTCATAAAGTTGTTCAGGTTCTATCCCAAAGCTTGAAGAAATTAATGGGGTGACATAAGACAAAGAGGACCCCGGATCAATAAGAGCATAACAATCAATGGCCTGAACAGACAAGATACCTGTAACCACATCTGGAGAAGCCTCTGCACTCTGGCGACCACTCAAAGCATAGAACCGGCTGGGTCCACCACTACCACGAGCTCCACCCCTAACTGTACCACGTCCTATTGGGGCTGGAGGACATACAGATGACGTGGCGACTGAAGAACCGGATGACTGAGCAGATCCCCTACCCATGCCCTGACTGGGAACACGATAGTCCCACTGGATTTGACCTCTCACCCTGCATCTGAAACACACTGAGATATCCAAATAAAAAGTCTCTGTATAAAGTCTCCCACATTTGGGGCATGGAGCCCTCCCCTGCCGCTGTGATCTCCCTCCTGAACGACCAGATTGATGGGGTCTCCTACTGTCTGAACCTGGTCTCATGTGGCTGCTCTACTGATAACCATGCAAAGATGGTGGTGCGCTCGCTGAGGACTGAGTATATGACTGGGATGGCCCTGATGACCCTCTCCCCTAAACTAATCTCCCTGAGTGACCCACTAATCGGGCCCTGCTGTTACTCTCCATTTCCGCCTCTATCTTCAACTTCCTAGCCTCTGTGGCCTGAAAGAATTCCACAATCTTTCCATAATTCATATCTGAGTGTAAGGCCGTTGTTGCAGCCTCATTCACCACCAAAGGACTAAGGCCCTGAACAAATCGCCGAACTCGAGCAGCCATGGTCGACACTAACTAAGGAGCATACTTGGACAATCTCACAAACTCCATGTGGTACTCCCAAACACTCATACTGCCCTGCTTGAGGGCCTCAAACTCAGTAGTACAGGCTGCTATCGTCTCAGCAGGAAAGAAATGGTCCATGAATTCATCTACAAACGCATACCATCTAGCTGGAGGTCTTCCCTCCTCATAGGAATCCTCCCACATCTCGAACCATGAATACACCGCTCCTCTCAATCTGTATGAAGCCAACTCAACTCCCTCTGTCTCTGAATCCTTTATCACTCGAAGGGTATACATTTCATCAAGAAAATCCTGCGGATGGGCCTCTGGGTCTGTGCCTGAGAACTATGGAGGGGCTAACCGCAAAAACTGATTGACTCTTGAACTGGCGGAATCTCCCTATCTACTGGAGGATGTAGGGGCATCCTGAGATCTCTAGGCCTGAGCGGCCACTAACTGGATCAACATACGGATGGCTCATCTAAGGTCCGCATCAGGAACCCTAGGATCGAAAGCTGGAACTGCATCAGAATTAGGAATATCGGCGGGAGGGATGGTAGCACCCTCTGCCGCAGCAGGAACATGAACACTTTGGTTTGGGATAGACGGGCCAGGTAGATTCAAAATTGGGGAGTCACTCTCACCCACGGCATCAGGTACATGATTCATAGCCTCACTCGGGGTGGCATTGGCCCCAAGGCCGAGTCTAGCTCTCTTCTTAGGTGCCATCACTGAAAAGAAAAAATTCAGAACAGAGCACGAGTTAGACATAGGTACTTTCACGTTTCACTTCACCACACGGTATAGAATAACAAAGAAGTGGATAATTTCCTAAATGTCCATGCAGCCCCCACTTATAGATGTGGTCGACTTCACACCGATAAGTAGGGCTCTACTAGACACGCTCTGAAACATCCTAGGACTCTTTTAAACCTTAGGCTCTGATACCAAGTTTGTCATGCCCCAAACCGAGGGACATGACCGGCGCCTGACCGGGTAACCCCAGTCAAGCGGACCTGGGTGCTTTTCTCATCCCACGTGTTATTCCGTATCTCCATTGCTCATCAATCAAGGAATTGGCCATTTATAATTAAAAGCACTTTTTACAAGACATACATAACGTACATAGTTAATTAATGAGGTTTACTGCTTTCATTGCCCATCATACAAAATATGGTTTTACATAAGTTCAAAACCCCCATTTACTATCTATGGAGCCTCTAAAAATACAACAGGATAATACAGTACTTGCCGGTAACACGGCTCCGGCTATACCTTACGTAAAAACCAAAATAAGACTTTGGAAATAAAAGCGGCATGAGCCACGCAGGGCCCCGAGAGGAAAGAGTCTCACCAACACAGTTGTCGGAAGATGAAGGGGAGTTACGGTCGGTGGATTAGAGTACCTACTACTGATCCACCTACAATCATAACATGAGTGTAGCGCCCTCGGCAAAAGGGACGTAGTACATTTGAATCGTACTGGTATGCATAAATAAACTTTGCCCTGAGTAACCTCGAACCATACAGAAGTAGCAAATAACAAAGGAATCAACAATTAAATACACACTAAAGGAACAATCAAGGCAAACACGTTGACAATCTCTCCTTTTCCCCATCAACATTTTCCACATCAATAATTTTAAAAATTCCTCATATTTTCATTTTAATAGTGATAACGATCACTTTCCTCCCTTATTACCTCGGCCACCCTTATTTCCTCGGCCACCCTTATCACCACAACCCACACTTTATTACTTCGTGTTGCGGCGCATAACCCGATACCACCGAATAATCACAATTCACAAACAATACCACAACAATAACAATTCACAAAGAACAACAACAATTCTCAAGGAACAACAACAATGATTCTCAAGGAGCAACAACAACAATTTATATGAACTTCTATAGCCATCAATACCATTTCCATCGTATTCCACAACTCATATGTATTGTTATGTCACAACAATAATTTCCCACAACAACCATATATGTTACTACCACAGTTGTTCCGATTACATCAATTTCCATTTACTTCCATCATTTGTTTCACAGTTCTTACCACATAGCACATTCACAATCACAAACTTGGTTTATTTCCAATTACTTACATCAATATATAGAAAGACATAACCACAATCACTCAACCATGCCAATCACAAGAATTTCACAAACAATTCACGTAGAAATCACATACCAAGCACTCAAACACCCAAACAAGGTGATTTTACAAAGGTCAAAGTTAGCCATACATACCTGGAGCCGAATTCCCTTTTAAGTTCTACCTTCAACTTCACCCAAAAGCCTAGCAACATCAATCTAGCGCAAAAATTAACACATATTTCTTAGAATCAAAATTCACAATCACTACCTGAACACATTTAGGTAATCAATCCTCTTTCGTACAATTCTTTACTCCTACCCAATCCCTCTTATCAGATTTTAGGTTTTAGAAGACATACATGAATGTTCCAACCTCTATTATCACGAATCAATGCATGAGATTCCCCCCCCCCCCAAATAAACATGAAAATTAATGAAAATGGGTTAGGAATTTTACCTGCAAGAATGGGGATGAGGACACTCACTTTGAAATTTCCCGGCCTAGATAGTTTTAAGGGATTAGTTTGAAGAAGATGACTATTTCTCTCAAGAATCCTCCTCCCTCGCTCTTATTTTTGTTCAGAAAAGTGGTTAAAAAGAGGGGTTGGGGTGTTTTATTAAAAAGGGGATCAGGTTTAAAATTTAGAAAATTAGGAGTCCGTGTCGGGTTTGAGGTCGCACTTTGCGATCACAGATACGAAATGCGGTCCGCATAATGGACCTCAAAAACTGTTCCAAAAACCTGTTTCCACTGTTTGGGTATGCGGCAGAAATGCGGTCTGCATACACGATTTGTGGTCGCATAATGGACTGCATCTAGACCTAAATTTTAACCAAACCACTTACTCAATATGCGGCAGGAATGCGGTCCGCATACTAGATTTGTGACCGCATTCTGGACCGCAATGGCACTCTTCTGGAAAATTTGATTCTTTGACTTTTAAAAGCTTAGATCAATACAAAGAATTTTACGCATTCCCAACGCATAGTCGGATCTTGACACCACGAGCTACTAGGTTTTGAGTACAAAATTTTACGGGGACTTACAAGTATGGCTCACTTTCTTGGTTCATGTCTAGTATCATGGGCCACTAAAAAGCAAAATTCAGTGGCCTTATTCATTGTTGAGGCTGAATATGTTACTGCTGCATCTTGTTGTACTCAACTATTATGGATCACAAAGCAGCTGGTAGATTTTGGCATTGAAATTGGTTGCATTGCTATATTCTGTGATGACACTAGTGCTATAAGTATGAAAAAGAACCATGTTCATCATAAGAGGACTAAGCACATAGATTTTAGACAACACTTCTTGAGAAATAACTTTGAGAAGGGATTGATCTCCATAGAATTGTGTGCTACTAATAAACAAATTACTGACATCTTCACTGAAGCATTAAGTAGAGAAAACTTTGAGAAGAACATGTTGGAATTAGGGATGATTAAGATCACCTAATAGGTCCATCTCAGAATGCACAATGAAAAAAATTTTGAAAAATGAAAAAAAAATTATTTTTGGCTAGGAATTCTAAACATCTGTAAATATCTAGATTAATTCTTACTCAGCTTGATACTTTAATTAGTATACTCTTGTGACATGTGTTTATATGACTCACTGATCTCTTACGAAATTTTCTCTATTATGGGATTTGAGGCATGTTCAAGAGAGTTCTAAATGAAGAACCTGGTTCATCAGTATGGGTTCATATGAAAGCTCAGGTATGTTTTCTATACTCTGCACAATTAAAAAGATTAATAATGAAATCATGAGCAGAAGTCCTATACTTGTCAAATTCCTAGAAAATTCAATCTGTTAGCATTGAACCAGTTTCGTCCATCTAGAACTCTAAACCATAATTTTTGCCTAATATCTAGGGAAGCCAAATAGACATTCAAAATCTGGAATTTCAGGTTGATTAGACTCCTATTTGACTACTGCAAAAGGTTGTCGTTACTTATTAAATGTGTAATCCCCTTTAAATACACATCAATTCTACAGCCTTCATCATAGCTCTAAACCGAAAAAAAAAACTCATCTTCACTATCACCTGCCCTCTTCTCCAAAATTCCCAAATTCTTTCAAGAAATCAACAATCATGTCTAATGCTTGCTAGAAAGACTGTGGCATCTGGTGCTCTAAGGAAGGCTTTAAATGAAAGGTTGAAAGTAAGCCAAGTGAAAGCAAGCAAGCTCAAAAATCAGACTCTAGCTCTGAGTCTGAATCCTATTAATCAGCTACTAAGGGGGAAGTACATAGGTCTTCTGACTCTGAAAAGACTCAAGAATCACCTTCCAAGGTAAGTTCACCTGTAATTGAAAATTTAGAGACTAGGTTTGTTCTGTTTGGACCCATTAGGGATGTTGAGTTTCCTGAGATACATAGGAGTGGAGGTAAAAAGAAGTTAGAAAAAGAAAACGAGATAGAAGGTGCATGTGGTGAAGAGAGGGGGAACTGGGAATAGTGTAGTACCTGCTATTTGTGGGGTTGAACATGAAAGGGTAGAAGCGAGTGGCCTGAAGACAGGGGGGAAGTGGTTCTGGGAAGCTGTTGAGGGGTTGGTTCATCTGATCAAACAGATAGATGAACCTATTTCATCTACTGAAGAGACCCTGGCTAATCTACTGAAAAAGGTTGGGGCAAGCTATGACCCAAAGAAATGCAGAACTCCCATAACAAAAGCCCCAAATATTCCCAAGCCTTCCCAAAAAAAGAAAATTTTCATCCCCAACACCTACTACCTTTTCAGTGCCTAGGGGTAGTGCCACAAGAAGCAAGGTAAAACAGAGTGAAGCTGATCTACAAAAAGCCTTAGAAGAAAGTAAGAAAAAGAAAATGGATAAGGGAAAGGGAAAGATTGCAGAATCCTCAGAGGTTGTTGAAGAAGAGGAGATAGAAGTGGTCCATCAAGAAAGGGGTACAACAGTGGAGGTTCCTACACCCAAGCCTAAAAAGCCCAAGACTTCCTCCAAGAAGTCTTCCTCTGTGTCTGAGGCTGTTGAACCTTCACTAGCCAAGAGGACAAGATCTGCAGTGAAAAACAAACAATCAAGAATTTCTAATGATGAATACTGGAGTGGATAAGAAGAAGAACATGATTCTGAGAAGGAACGTGACAAGTTTGCCATGTTTGGCGGAAGGAAAATTTTAAAGGGAAGACTGTTGAAAGACCTAGTGAAACCAGGAATGATGAGGTTGGTGGATGCTTTAAGAGCTCAGGGGTGGAAGGAAATGGTCCTTCAGATGGATGGTAGGCTTGCCAAGAATGAGCTGGTTGAATTTATGGCAAATGTTATGGTTAAGGATGGCATAGTTAGAAGCATGGTGAAATGAGTTCAAGTGCAGTTTGATGCACAGAAACTAGTAGAGGTTCTGGACATACCCACTGAAGGGTTTGATGACTATACAAGGCAAAGGTGGCCTTGCCTGGACTCCCTCCCTATTGCCCTTGAAATCACCAAGAGGTTTTGTGATCCATAAGAGGTGAATGAAGCTCGGGCTGTGAAGAAGAGTAAAATGAGGCCTTAGCACAAGGTTGTGTTTGAATTTGTCAACAAGTGCTTATTGCCTATACAGGAGAGAAGGCACACTGCTAACTACATGGATCTGGTCCTTATGGAGTGACTGGAGAGAGGAAAGCAAATCAATTGGCATGATTTCATTGTCAAGCTGCTAGACAGGGTCATAAATGGCACCAAGGCTCATGCTACTCCATATGGCTTTATTCTAACCACAGTTCTAGTCAGGTTGAATGTGCCTCTGAAGAAATAGGAAATGGCCTCAAGCAAGGAACACTTTGGCATCAATAATATGCTTGCTTGTGACTATCCAGTCACTGCCATCCCAAATGAACCTGGTTTATCCCAGAGGACACCCATCAACAGTAAGGTTAGGAGTCTGGTTCAGGAATATGCAGCCAAGGATGCTGAAATAGAAAGGCTCAAGGCACGTGTGGCTGAAGTAGAAGCTGAGAGGGATGGTCTCAAATCTGAGCATGCCAAAGAAAAGGAGAAGAATGATGGAATTCTTCAGAACATAATGAATCTTCTCCAAACCCAACCCTCTAGCTCCTCCAAGCCTTAGGACTCCTAGATCCTGTCTCCTACATTTGTTTAGTAACCCAGTAACCCAGATTAGGGATTTCTCTATCTTTCTTTTTTTTTTTGCTCGTTTCCTTTCTTTTTGTGGATTGTTGATGGCAACATATCTCTATCAATGAAAATTGTTGTTTTCTCTTGTTCAATGATTATTCTAACCTTCATAGTTTAAATATGTTTGTTGACTACTGATGATTGCACCATGATTGCACTTGCATTTGCCCCAGTGGCCATGAGTATTAATTAAAATCTGGGATTCACATTGTGTATGCAACTTTTCGATGATGCCAAAAGGGGGAAGAGATATTGTGCTTTACACATTCTGAAATAAGTGGTATTTATAACCTAATTAACCTGGTCCTTGATGATAAGTGAATTTTCTAAGTTTAGTGTTGATAGTTAAGCTGAGTTCTTACAGGTTCCAAATCAGTAAAAAGCACAGAGTTTGTTATCATCAAAAAGGGGGAATTTGTTGGCCCAAGAACAGGTGAAGTTTTGAAGAATGACAAATGAACTCAGTCATGGACCAGGTCCATCTTATGAAGCACAGTCATGATCAACCTATACATGTGAGATGCACGTGAAGGAGATAAGTCCTACTAATAAAGCAGCAATATCTCCTGATCTGATCGAAAAGGTTGCATATTAGATAAGGATAGAAAGTCTCCTTATATGAAGAGAACACAATCCAGGATAAAGATAGTGTTAGAGTTTGATATCATCGTGAACTCTTCTGCGATAGAAGAGCAGCAATTGAGTGTCAATCAAACTCTAATTACTAACATATTAAATAACAGTGATTGTTCTCTTTTACAGGGATGGCACAAACGCAGAAGTTAAGCTAAATTGAGAGCAAAAGAGCAAGGCGATTTTGCAAGCAATTTGTATGAAATTTGATTGTGCACTCCTCAAGCTACTTGAACAAGATAGAAGAATTAGTTCCATTGTGTCTTTCTTTTATTCTAGTTCAATTGTAGTAGGTGGTTTAAAGTTGTACCTTTCAGCTTTAATAGAAGCATTAGTATTAGGTACTTAGAGTTTTCAAGTTAGAGTTAACTTGAAGTTATCGCAGTAGTTGAAGTTGTGTGCCACAACGGGATTAGAGTTAACCCTTAGGTTTACAAAGAGTTTTTGTAAGTGTTGTTTTGGCTCAGTGATTTTAGTCGAAGTTTGGGAAAACCCTATTGAGTAGTAGGTCATGGTTTTTTCACCTTTTGAGCTAGATATTTTCCACGTAAAAATCTCTGTGTTCTTTACTTTCAGTATTTATTATTTCGTAACAGTAGTAGTTAGAACACCTAAATGGCATTGACGCGTGACGCTTAAAATATCAACCTCAAATTCATTAGTAATTGAAACTTTAAACATAAAAGGTTTCTTCCCAAATAATGAGGCATACCGACAAACAATAGAAACTCACTTCAAATCAAAAACAAACAATACACCATTTATTCTTGCAAGCTCCTTCCCAGAATAGACAATGTACAATTTAGACACATGAGTATGTAAGATCTCAAAACACACCGGATATATTTATAAAGCAAATCCTTAGTTATAAATAGCCACTTATAGGCATAGAATGAGTACAAAAGCGTTTAGGCAATTCTATCCTTGAAATCATTTTTAAAAAGTTGAGTCGAGGCCCATTTCGTAATCATGAACACATCCTCACATTTCATTGGCAACACTAGCCATAATCATAACTTAAATTCTTGGCATGATGGCCACACTCTATATCCCCGATTCACTTATTTTATTTTCATAATCTTTACAGATTATCAACTACAAGACATTTTCAATCAAGACATTAGGTACACATATGAGTAATTATGAGTCTTAAGCATATCGAGTTTTCTCACACAATTTGGCATACTTAGCCTTTATTTGAATCCCGACTCAAAGCCATAACAATTTAATATGCAACCCATACTTTGAACATATATCTTTAATCATAAGGATCATTTCATAATAGTCAAGTTTATAGGTAATGACCCGGAATATAGGAATTAGGAATTTTGAGCCAACCATACTTGAACTTATGGAATCATTTATGGGATTTGATTCTAAGAGAGAAAGTTTATCCAACATACCTTGCTTGAGATTTTTCTTAAATCACTATAACGTTCAGGAAATTCTAACAATCCCAATCTATTTCGAGATATAAAAATTTGAACACCAATTAGGAAGATATTCACAGACTTAGCTTATTAGAGTATTCTATCAAACACTAGGTGTGCATTAAGTCTTTAAGGTCCTCTTATAGAGGATTTCATCAACCTACAACCCATCCTTCACCATTTTTTATCTCACCAATGTTCCTACACCCGTTGATAACAAATGAAAGAAAGATAACAACTTTAATATCCATGAACTTTCTTGATAGTTGCCCATCTTTTAATTAAAATTTGAAATTACGGGTTAGGGTGTAGAATCTTACCTCAAGGATGAAGATCTAGTATGTTTTCCTTGTTAATCTTCAAATATTTGTGTAAGAATTAAAGGATGATTTGGTGAAGTTCACTTTCTCACTCTAGGGCTCCTTCTCTCACTCTAAAGCATCAGGTTTTTGCTAAAAAATGACCCATTGTGTGAATTTAACAAAGTTGGGTTGGGTTATAGTGATAGAAGAATGGATACTCCGAAGTTCCGGACCGGGATATAGACCTGGCCTTGTTAGGCTAAAGCCTGGTCTAGCGTGCTACAGACCTGTCCTCGCCAGGCTAAAGCCTAGTCTAGCGTGCTACAAGCCTGGCCTCGCCAAGGCTATAGCCAGGTCTTACACATTGCCTCGCCAGGGCTATAGCCAGGTCGAAAAATTTCAACTCCCCAATGCAATGTTCAACCCAAAAATTTTGAAAATACAATATGTTAGCCTACCTTGGCACTATAAAACCTTAAATTACTTAGTAAAATTTTTTGTGGCCTTACATTCTCTCCAGCTTAGGATCGTTCATCCTCGAATGAGAAGTAATGTTCGCCCTAAATACCTAACATAATATATCTCTTTTCTCACATACCTCAAGTCCCTAAATTTTCACTAACTCCCAAATTTTTTAGAAATTTCGACAGAGTCTTCTTTGTAACTAGGCCTATCCACCTCCCAGAGAATCACCAAAATCATATTAACATCACATCTACAACTAGACAAAGAACCACAATATATATATATATATATATATATATATATATATATATATATATATATATATATATATAACACAAATCTCAGTATTACAAGCATTACATTATCATAATGATACATGTACATTTGACATGCACTGCACATTTTTTAAATAATTGATACATGTACATTTGACATGCACTGCACATTTTTTAAATAATCACACCTATTTTACCTTTTAGAAAGTCACATAGTATCTTCATGGAGAAAATCTTGATAACAACTTGCTCACTTTCTTTAACTCTAGATGCCTATGTCGGACGCCCAAATTAAACCTTTAGCGACCTTCAACCATTATTCTATGATGGGCTAGAATGAATATGACAATAGAGTTCCTACCTAATATGATTGATCACGGAATGATGCTTCCTTTTTTTATATGCTTAAACCTACACCCTTGATAGATTTACTACAAATAGGAACAACGAGGTTAAAGACTGGACCGGAATTATTCTATAACTCATCAAGGTGCTGAGCAAAGTATTTCATTAGGTTATATATCGTAAGAGACATGAAGCTTACTACTGATGACACTGACAAGATTAATCATTGTGATGACATCATTAATTTGACAACTGAGGCATAGAGTTAACTAGTATATTGGAAATAGAAATCATTAAGGAGGAATACTCGAGTACGTGACCCCCATCGCCTCTTGGAGAGTATGGAAAATCAGTTTAACTTGAAGGATATTTTGGCACCCTGAATGTGATATAGGTTCCAAAAATACATAAAGTTGAATTACACTCCTAACATTAACTGGCATATGGAATCTATGCCACAAGCCCATGGGGATGAAAAAGAGGTTGAACACTTGTGAGATTATTTTAATTGTAACAGCTTAACGCTTTCTGATAGTTGATCCTATATGTGAGAACTAGAGATACGACAACTTGTCTTCCAAATCAATATTCTCATGATATGTGCCAAAATCTAAAAGAACCTAATTTCAACCTTTCATGAGTGAAACCACATAGCTAGGACATCTTGATATTGAGATTAAATCATGTATTGGTTAGAGAGAATGAACATTTTGCTATGTGCTACACATGTATCTGTCATAATAACTCTAAAGTTGTAATACCAGGCCACTTCACGAGAAACTAGAGTACTAGGAACAAAGTGAGCTACTTATAGTGAGACAATTTAGGTGGACATGAATGCCATATTGAGATGATCTCAAATTTCTCAGAAACATTATGCGGACAAGCGATGCCCTTTAAATTGACATGTACACATATGATAGGAGCTGAGATATGCTCTTATGTTACTAGACGGTGAAAAGGTTTCATGATGATACTCGCAAGAGAGTAGAGTGACTGTTCAAACCTTATAAGCCCTATACACCAGAGAGAAAAAGAGTGACTCGAGAAGGATCGCAACACTAGGATGCTTCATATTGAACCTGACACCACATAGGTAAACTTTACGATGGTGCATGCATATGCACAAGTGGGCAGATGTTATTCTTTCGAATCAAAAGTTTATATAAGAAATTCACTAGGTATAGTCCCTTGTTGACAATTTAGGAAAGCAAGTGGGAAGTATTAATCCTAGAGTTATAACTCAATTCAAGGGACATAATTATAGAGCTCAATTCCACAAGAGCTTATAAATAAGAGAATTGTGATCAAGAGGCTACATGGATAATGCGTCTCGTTCAAAGAATAGGTACATGCAATGTTTTGTGATTCAGCATTTAGGTTAAGACCATGTTTATGAGAACTCTTCAATATTGGTGCACATATACAACAAGGAAAAATCGTGCGATGTTCCTAATGATATAGCAAGGAGTGACTTACGCAGTAACTTTAGATTGACAAGGCAATAACTTAATCGATGCCCCTCGACTCCACATTCATAACGTACATTGGCACCATAATGACATACCACATGATCTAGTGGTGCAGTGACATTAATTGGAACAAGGGTACTCCCCTTAGCAACAAGTTCTATCAATCTCTCCATGGATGGATACATTCTCCTAACAAACTCTTGTGCGATCTCCCTCAGATTCAATGGTGGGGCCATTCCCTCCTTACTGTTTCAAATTCGTGGATTACTTATCTTTAGAATAAGACATAACGAGGAATTAGCTCCCTATGTTGAGCTCTATCGCACAATCTGGAGTATCAAATAAGGGTGAAATTTCCTAAACGTTCAAGTAGCCTCTTCATTATAGATGTGGTCGTCAACACACCGATAAGAAGGAATCTACTAGACACGGTTCCGAGTCATCCTAGGACACTTTAAAACCTTAGGCTCTAATACCATATTTGTCATGCCCTAAAATCGAGGAGCGCGACCGGCGCTCAACTGAGTGAACCCGGCCGACCAAGCCTATTAGATTTCCTTCTACCCAAACTAATTCATGAATAAAGATGAGATGTACTCCATTAATCAAATTTGGAAAATATTTCATTAATGACTTCCAATTCATTCCGTTAGTAGCTTTATTCAAAATTTTCAACATATTATAAGTTTATAGATTTAATGAAAAACATATTTGTCAAATACCAACTTTTATCGTTAAATTCCCCCACATCAAACACCACCCACAATCTGTCTATGGAGCCTCTAAGTACACTAAAGAGTAATAAGGAAATGCCGGCAACAAGGCTCTGGCTATACCTTAAAACATGATAAGAAAATGAACAAAAGATACATGACATGACCCCGGGATAAAGTGGGGCTCACCAAGTATGCTGTCAAGGGAATACCACTATCAGTGATCGATGCCGCCTGTTGTGAAACCACCTGTATTATTTAAAGATATAACGCCCCCGACAAAAGGGACGTTAGTGCCATCGAATAGCACTAGTATATATAGTTAAAAGTCCTCTTTCAAAATAGAATAACCATATAAGAAAAGAAACCATAGAAACAACAAGTCATAATCAACAATATCCTAATGTCCACATATGGAAATACAGTAACTTAAATAAGAAGCAAATGAAGTACCTCAAGAAACTATGAAACGTCCCATAGAATCACATTTTAAGTCTTATTGTACTTAATTCATTCTAAACATCTTTTGGGATCAAGTGTGACATATGAACTATGCGTGAGACACAAAATATAATGTATATGTAACAACATGTGCAAACAAAGTCAATGGAAGTGGCATCTATTGTTCATACTGGATATGCGTTTCACAGACTATCCATAGAGTTCGCATATTATATTATACACCTATGTGATTCATAGCCCATCCATAGGGTTCACATATTATATTATATACACATATGCATTTCATAGCCCGTCCATAGGATTTATTCATACCATATACCTATGCGTTTCATAGACCGTCCATAGGTTCACATACACAATACACCTATGCATTTCATAGACCGTCCATAGGATCACTTATACAATATTCATGTGCGTTTCATAGACCGTCCACATGTCCACATACTACATACAATAAACTTTTCATATCGTACATAGCTTCATAGGTACTTTTAGCTACTCATAGCATCATTAATTTATTGGCAATATTGGCCATACATATGATTCTTCTTTCATGACACAATGGTCGTATTTCGTATTCCACCCTTTCACCTCTTTCAATGTCAAAGATCACCAACCAATATCAACATATCGAATATTCAACAATCATATACCTCAAATTCATTAGTAATAGAAACTTTAAACACAAAATGTTTATTCCCAAAGAATGGGGCATACCGACAAACAATAGAAACTCACATCAAAATTATAAACAAACAATACACTATTTATTATTGCAAACTCCTTCTCAGAAATGACAATGTACAATTTGAACACATGAGTATGTAAGATCTCGAATCACATCGGATATATTTATAAAGTAAATCCTTAGTTATAAATAGCCAATTATTGGTATGAAATGAGTACAAAAGCTTTTAGGTAATTCTATTCTTGAAATCATTTTAAACAGTTGAGTCGAGGCTCATTTCGTAATCTTTAACACATCCTCACATTTCATTGGCAACACTAGTCATAATCATAACTTAAATTCTTGCCACGATGGCCACACTCTATATCCTCAATTCACTTATTTTATTTTAAAGAATCTTTATAGATTATCAACAACAAGACATCTTCAATCAAGACTTTAGGTACATATATGAGTAATTATGAGTCTTAAGCATATCGAGTTTTTTTTTACACAATTTGGTATATTTAGCCTTTATTTAAACCCGACTCAAAGCCATAACATTTTAATACACAACCCATACTTTGAACGTGTATCTTGAATCATAAGGCTCATTTCATAATAGTCAAGTTTATATGTAATGACTCGAAATATAAGAATTAGGAATTTTGAGCTGACCATACTTGAACTTATGGAATCATTTATAGAATTCGATTCTAAGAGAGAAAGTTTAGGCAGCATACCTTTCTTGAGCTTTTACTTAAATTACTATAACGTTCCGAAAATCCTGGCAATCCCAATCTATTTTGAGATATAACAAATTTGAACAAAAATTAGGAAGATATTCACAGTCTTAGCTCATTTGAGCAATCTATCTAACACTGGGTGTGCATTAAGTCTTTAAGGTCCTTTTATAGAGGATTTCATCAACCTACAACCCATCCTTCACCATTTTTAGCTCAAAAATGTTCCTACACCCATTGATAACACATGCAAGCAAGATAACAACTTTAATACCCATGAACTTTCTTGATATTAGCCCATCTTTTAGCTAAAATTCGAAATTAATGGTTAGAGTGTAGAATCTTACCTCAAGGATGAAGATCTAGTGTGTTTTTCTTGTTAATCTTCAAAGATTTGTGTAAGATTTGAAGGATGATTTGGTGAAGATCACTTTCTCACTTTATAGATCCTTCTCTCACTCTAAAGCATCAGGGTTTTGCTCAAAAATGACCCATTGCATGAATTTAACGAAGTTGGGTCGGGTTATAGTGATAGAAGAATGGATACTCCGAAGTTCCGAACTAGGCTACAGACCTGGCCTCGCCAAGTTAAAGCCAGGTCTAGCATGCTACAGGCCTGGCCTCGCTAGGCTAAAGCCTTATCTTACACTTGGCCTTGCCAAGGCTATAGCCAGGCCTTACACCTGACCTCGCCAGGGCTATAGTCAGGTCAAAAAATTTCAACTCCCCAATGCAATGTTCAACCCAAAATTTCGAAAATACAATATGTTAGCCTACCTTGGCACCACAAAACCTTAAATTACTTAGTGAAATTTTTCGGGACCTTACATTCTCCCCCGCTTAGGATCGTTCGTTCTCGAATGAGAAGTAGAGTCCTCCCTAAACACTTAACATAATAATCTCTTTTTTCACATACCTCAAGTCCCTAAATTTTGACTAACTCCCAAATTTTTTAAAAATTTTGGCAGAGTCTCCTTTGTAACTAGGTCTATCCACCTGCCAGAGAATCACCAAAATCATCCTAACAACACATCCACAACTAGACAAAGTACCACAATGTATATATCAATAACACTAATCTCAGTATTACAAGCATTACATTATCATAATGATACCTGGACATTTAACATGCACTCCACTTTTTATAAATCATAACACTTATTTTACCTTTTACTAATTCACATAGTATCTTTATGGAAAAAATCTGTAGAACAACTTGCTCACTTTCTTTAACTCTAGATATCTATGTTGGACACCCAAATTAAACCCTTGGCGACGTTCAACCATTATTCTATGATGGGCTAGAATGAATATGACCATAGAGTTCCTTCCCAATATAACTGATCATGGAATGATTCTTCCTTTTTGATATTCTTAAACCTACACCCTCGATATATTTACTATAAATAGGAACAACGAGGTTCGCGATTGGACCAGAATTATTTAAGAACTGATCAAGGTGCTGAGCAAAGTATTTTATGAGGTTATATATCCTAAGAGACATGAAGCTTACTACTGCTGACGCTGACAAGATTAATCATTGTGATGACATCATTTATTTGACGACTGAGGCATATAGTTAACTAGTATATTGGCAATAGAAATCATTAAGGAGGAATATTCAAGTATGTGACCCCAGTCGCTAAGGAGTGTTGTTGCTAGAATGATACTTTTAATTAATTTGCCTTGATTCAACACTCTCTATTGAATGATGTTGGCTGAACTTCCTGGGTCAACCAAAATACGTTTAATATTGAAATCTTGAATGTAAAGAGAAATTAACAGGGCATCGTTGTGCGGCAAAAGAAGTTCATCGGCTTCTTCTTCCATGAAGGTAATGTTGTCCTCGGTGACTTCCTGGAGCCTCTTGCTATGAGTCACTGATTTCTTTGTTTTCTTAGTAGTCATGTTGATAGTTAGTCGAGAGGGTATATCTTTGAGGGCTATGTGTTGTCTCAGCTGCAGCCGTAATTGTTCTTAGCTTGGTCGCTTAAGAATTACTTGAGATGGTCGTTCTTTAACAACATTGCCACCTCCTCGTAATGTCGGCAATCCCCAATTCAGTGTCCATTAGTCCCATGATATTCACGCCATAAATTAGGATATTTCTAACTAGGATCAGATCTCATCGGCCTTGGAAACTGTTCTTCTTTGATGTTTTTCATCGCCGATACCAGCTCTATTATGCTAACATTGAAATTATACTCGGAGAACCTGGGATAAGTGGAATCCAGAGAACTCGATACCTCTTTATCATGTAATGACTTGTCGTTCTCAATGTGGTCAGCTCTTCTATCGGAGTCGAACCTATCCACTGAAGGGAACCCCTTGATTTTGCATCCTTGAACCTTCTCGTAGGGCAAGAAACGACCTTTAAAAATCATTGATTTGTATCAAAGTCATCTTTTGATTTATCCCTATTCTTTTCTCAATACCGACCCTCAGTTGATGTCGAGAACCTAAGTTGATCATCTTCTATCCTTATCTTTACATTTATGGACATCCGCCCATGTGGTTGCTTGGCATTCGAGCAAGCTTTCTTTCAGCTTCCGGGAGGCATCAGAACTCCTCGAGTTCAACCCATTAGTAAACGCCTCAGCTGCCCATTCATCTGGAACGACCGATAAAACCATCCTCTCTTTCTGGAACCTGATCACGAACTCATGAAGTAATACGGACTTTCCTTGCAAAATTCTGAATATGTTTGCCTTCCATGCCTAGACCTTCCTGGCCCCGGCATGTGCCTTGATGAAAGAATCTAGGAGCATATCAAAGGAATCTATTGAATGTTCGGGTAAGAGTGAGTACCATGTTAAGACCCTCTTCGTGAGGGTTTCTCCGAATTTCTTTAGTAAGACCGACTCATTCTCATGTTGGGCCAAGTGGTTTCCTTTCACCGTCATTGTATAAGTTGTGATGTGCTCCCGAGGGTCTAAAGTCCATTCATATTTCAGTATGTCTGACATTTTGTACCGTTACAGAATCAATTCTGGTGTTGTACTCGATTTGAACTGCAATTGGGTGTACTTCTTCGAGTCCGGGCCTTTCAACACTGGTGGCGCACCCGAAATTTGGTCTATTCGAGTGCGGAATTCTTTCCCGTTCTAATCTATCCTCTTGTTCATTTCCCTCATGAATCTCACCGATTCGGTTTTGAAAGGATCATTGCCGTTGTCATTACCGGATCCACTGCTGAACCCCCGGTTTCGTTGAAGCAAACTTCTTCCCTTAGGGTGTTGTTATCAACCCTTTGAGCTGTTCGATTTACAGGAGCGCCGAGAGAAACTGGTCCTCTTCCATTGGCACAAAACTTGCTTTAGCTCTGTCACGGCATGGTCTTGCCTTGAGAGATGGCCTTTTGCTGCTCCCTCACGACCTTTACTATTTCCGCAACGTGCTTGTCCTCAACATCATCAGGAGTTATCTCTCATACATGTCGGGGATAACGCCCCCCATGGATTGGAGTTGCTACGTCCTCCTCGTTGCGGGTGTCACTTATCGAATCCTTATGTTGAGGCATATTTTCTTGTGCCTCAACGTTATGCGTGATGTTGAATGACTAGTTGCATTCTTTTTTGAAACAAGTTAGTAATAGCTGCAAGGATTAACTCTATTACGCAGTTGTCTAAGCCCCTAGGTGGAGGCCAAAGTATTTGCTCGTAAACCGATATAGTTGAATTTGTTGCATGTTTTGTAGACAAGCAAACTGATTTGATCCAAAAATAATAAATAAAAATATAAGATTTAGCGTTGAAATCGAGATAAATAGCAGATAATCTTGTTCCGGGAGCAAGGCTTTTGAAGGCGGCAATGAGAACAATGTTAGATAGAAAATAAAGTATTATTTAGCTTTAGAATAATGTGTAGCATAGAGATTTCGTCCCCTACAATGATTGTTGAAGTCACTATTTATAGTTGTACTTAAGGAACAAGATCCTAGGATTAAGCCCGTCTTAAATGACAATAATGGGGGCCATTAATTATGAATATACAAAGGTAGGCCATAAATACAAAATTCTCTGCAATGACTAAATATTTAATAAATATTCTTCATTAAATGCCATCCGATGACAAACATTTGTTTGCGTTTGTCGAATGCGTTCCTTTGAGGGTTACCCGTTGCCAACTGAATTTGTTGTCCTTGGTTTTAGTTTTGCACTTGCTTCATGTTACGTTTGCCTCCGGTTCTACGTGTTACGCTATCATTCGAGCATTTAATATAAATCAATTTTACCCTATACACCTCTACTCTTCTCCTATGGTATTCGAGATCGTTATCTACCTGAAGCACAAGAAGCCGTAACTGTAACCTTTATTGTGGAGGCTGACGGACACATGAAGCTAATTAAATTCAACGTTTTAGTTATGACATTTGGTGATTTTTAGTGTTTGCACATATATATATATATATATATATATATATATATATATATATATATATATATATATATATATATATATATATATATATATATATATATATAGAGAGAGAGAGAGAGAGAGAGAGAGAGAGAGAGAGAGAAAAGTGAGGAAAGTGAATTTATATAGGAAAGTGAGGTGGCACCTATCTTTGAGCAAGAAACATATTCATCTTTTTTCTCCCTTTTTTGAGTTTTTTTTTTATCATTATTCTATCTTCATAACTTATATTTTCAATAATCCTAATAATCTCATGTCTTTCATATCCATAACCCCCAAATATTTAATATGTAAATTATGACAATTGTATTTATCTTTTATCCTTTATTTGTTTTAATTTTTTAATTTTTGTAACTCATACCTCTTCAACTTCCATTCTTAATAATATCCATAACTCCTATGCTTTTTATAACCCCCAAATATTTAATTTAAAAATTTAAGATGCCTTATGGTATTCCTTTTCTTTTGCCTATATAAATTCATGATTATTGTTTTATGAGATCCCTACCCAAGGTTAACGTTTTTCATTCCATATATGAAATAGTAAGGGTGTCATATTTACCGCGGTGTTAGATTCATGTTTTAATTTCCCTCGAGGAAGAAGGATCTTGAATGATGATCTATTTGCGCGAGAAGGTTTCAACAACAGCTCAGAAAACTATGCACTGATTCTATATTTCTTTTTCCTTATATTTTCTTATGATTAATGTTCCAAACACGATGTGCATTGTATTTTTTCTTTTTCTTCTACTTTCTCTTTGATTTTGAGAAATGGTGTATCTATGTAATTTGCTTTAAGATCAATTTAAGATTCATGAGTCAATAACATGGTCTTTCTGATGTTAATACATTTTGCATGTAAACTAAAGGTCAAAACACATATAAATACATATATATCGTTGAATAGTTCTAAAAGAGTTTGAAGGAATATGTCAATTTGGAACACTCACCAAATAACATTGCTAAAAATAAAATTTGGTAGTTGATTTTCACTAAAGTAAGAACTGTAAATAAGAAATCATGCACGAATTTATGGCAATACGTAAGATCAGATCTTTTGTTTTTCTATTTTTTTTTTAAAAATATATTAAACCATCTTCAAGCGACTATGGAGGACAAGAATTGAGTTTACAAGTCTCTTAAAAGAGATGATCAGTCTTTATGAAACCGTTGTATTTTTTCAAGATAGAAACAACTTTTTAATTATTGTTTCATCATGTGCAAACTTCTTTGGCTGTACTTTAATTTTTTTTATCTGTATTGTAATTTTACGTTTTTTTTTTTGTGTAAGGAGAAATATACGAATAAGATTTTAAAAAAGAAAGTAAACTTAGATATGCATATATTAATTAAATAAAGATATTTATTATTATTATATTCTATTAAAAAGAACACATATATCTTAAAACTTTGTTAACTTTTTAGAAAAACGTTTTCCTACGTTGTACCGTGAATTGGTTCCCAATCCAACTAGGAATAGGGTTTAAGTCACTCGTCACAATTACAAATGAAAGAATATATAGGACGGTGCTTCCTAGTTTAATAAAATGGACCCCACATTATATAAATTTCCCGCAAAACCCAAGTTCTGTTACTATTTCTCCCGGGAAAATTTATTTAACTAAAAACCAAAAATATTCTTCACCTCCTACAATCCCCTCTTCTTCTTCTTCTTCTTCTTCCTCCTAGGGTTTGTTTCAGAAATCTCCTAAAATCCTCTATGGAAAACCCCAGCTCAGGTTCCATACACCCTAATCAGTCACTTCCTAATTCAAATCTTAATCCCAAAACTCCTAATAATAATCATCTAATACCGGGTTTCAACTCGTATCATCCTTCCCCTTCTCGTGCTATTTACAGTGACCGTTTTATTCCCAGTAGATCTTCTTCTAATTTTGCCCTTTTTAACTTGCCACGTTCATCCCCGCATTCTAACTCTACAGATGATTCTAGCAAAGCGTATACTTCTCTTTTGCGTAATGCGTTGTTCGGGCCTGATTCTGGGCCTGTATTGCCTCCTGTAACACCGGAGAAGAATGTTGGTTTAAATGGGAGGAATTTGCATAGTAGTAGACCCAATCGCAATATTTTCCGGTATAAGAGTGAAACCCGTCAATCATTGCATTCTTTGTCTCCTTTTGGGTTTGATGATCAGCTGCTCCCTGGTGTTAGTGGTCCTAGCCCTGTTAAGGCTCCCCGCAAAGTTCCAAGATCACCTTATAAGGTATCACTTCTTGAGTCTATCTGCTAGCTCTGTCCCATTTTACGTGACCCTATTTTCTTTTTGGAAACAATTTAACTTAAACTTCCTATTTGTCATTAACGAAAAGCTTTTGTAGCCACACAAATGTTATAGCATGTTTAAGACCACAAGATTTAATAGTCTTATAGCCAAGAAAATGTTTCTTGTTTAAGACTACAAGTGTCAAAAAGTCTTTCTTTCTTTTAAAAAATATGTGCCCAATTAAAAAAGTTTACTGTAATTAAATGGAGGGAGTACTACTAAGGATTTTCTTTCCGAGGAATAGCAAAGTGGTTGAGGTAAAGGATTAACTATCTAGAGATCTTAAGTTCGATTTTCAGCTAGCACATTTAGTGTGAGCTCATTGCGCTGGTGGGCAAGTTTACCTGGCACCTCGACTTGTGAGCTGTAGAGTAGGAATGACACTTACTATATGTTAGTTCCCTTAGTAGCTGCCCAAATCACCATCCTATTCCACTTTTCTTGGTTTTTTGGATCGTGACTATAACGTTGTTATATTTTTTTTGCTGGTGTGTGGTGAATATGTTATTACCAGATGAGAAGGCTTATGTAGGTGTGCTTGTATGGTTGTTGCTAGGTATTAGATGCACCTGCGTTGCAAGACGATTTTTATCTGAACCTTGTGGACTGGTCTTCGCATAATGTATTAGCTGTTGGACTGGGGAGCTGTGTATATCTGTGGCATGCATCTAGTAGCAAGGTGAGTCTGTTGGCTTCATTTTCTTTCCTTTCATGGAGATGTTAACATACTGTTGCTCGATCAATGCATCTATCTGGCTGATAAACATAATTTAATTCTATCGATTACCATGTGCAGGTAGTGAAGTTGTGTGACTTGGGAAGTGATGATAATGTTAGTTCAGTTGGGTGGGCACAGCGGGGTACACATCTTGCTGTTGGAACAAGTAATGGGAAAATTCAGGTCTGGAATGCTACATTGGCTATCTTACTTTCTGTTGTTATATGAAAGAAAACTCTTAACAGGTGCTAATTACAGATTCTAAATTTTTGATTTTTTGTGCTGATTAGATCCAAAGTATAATAATCCTTGAGTCAGAAACATAGAATTTCTCAAAAGGAAACCGCATGTCCTAGCACTGGTGGTGTTTGTATATATACAATATAAAGTGCTTAAATCACACTAAGCTGCATATTTATCTCGATGTTCTCTACATATGTTTATTCTATAAGCCAATTTTGTTCTATGAAATTAAGTAGCATAAAGCATGAAAAACATGCTGAGGCTGTTGTCTCTGCAGTATTTGGAACTTGCATATTAAGGGAACAGGTTTCAATATAAGCTTCGTGAAGTTGTCATATTGTGTTTATAATGAACAAAGTTAACTTAGAAAAGAAGTACTATTCACTGTAAACTCCATGGGAACAATTATTTGAAAGCTTGGGATGGTTATGCAGTTGTATTCCCAGTTTTCTGAAGCAAGACATAGCATGAGGCTTAAAGCCAGAAAGCACACAATTTTTACTTTTCACCTTTGTCCTATGAATCCGGGCATCCTAAAGCTAACATTGGCTCCCTTGCTGTAATAACTTAGATCTTTGTTCTCCTTTATTCATGCTCAATTATTGCATGAAACTTAAATTTCTGTTTGAAGTGCATGAAAATTTTATTTCTAGGTCTAATCTATTGGATGAAAAATATAGGAATGTGTTGTAGTACCTTCTTTGGTTACATGGTTAACGGGTGTTTGAATCTCATGTGCCGTAGTTATGGGATGCCTCTTGCAGTAAGAGGATAAGAACAATGGAGGGACATCGACTAAGAGTCGGTGCGCTAGCTTGGAGCTCATCCCTATTGTCTTCAGGAAGCCGGGACAAGAGTATTCTTCAGCGTGATATACGAGCTCAAGAAGATTACGTCAGTAAGCTAAGTGGTCACAGGTCAGAGGTTAGGCTTCCTTCTTGCTTCTCATTGTTTCACTCATTTTTATCAGATTTTCTGTTTGACTTTTGCTTGCATCTTAATAGCAACTACATCTTTTCAGGTTTGTGGGCTCAAATGGTCTTATGATAACCGTGAATTAGCTTCTGGTGGAAATGATAACAGAGTATGTTGTTAATTTCCAGAATCAACTTCTGAATCATGATACTTGCTAGATGATATTTAGCTATCTTTAGGCTCTTAATTCAGTATCTCACGTAAATCTTGATGACCAGCTTTTAGTGTGGAACAACCATTCAACACAACCTATATTAAAGTACTGCGAGCATACGGCTGCTGTGAAAGCGATTGCATGGTCCCCTCATCTTCATGGGCTTCTTGCCTCTGGTGGTGGCACAGCGGATCGATGCATTCGATTCTGGAATACAACCACTAACACACACCTCAGCTGCATAGACACTGGCAGTCAGGTATTTTCCTATTATTACATATATTTAATATGTACCTCTTTTATGTTTCTGCCTATCTTAGATAAATCTTACCAACTTTTTCCTTCTTTCAAAAGATAGTACTTGCGTTATCGAAATTACGTGATCAGAAGAACAATCTTGCTTTTCAATTGTTACCATCTCAAAAAAAGAACAATCTTGCTTTTCAACTCCCTTTCTGATCATTCCATGGCTTTTGGAATAGAAAAAGGTTTGGCTTAGCTTCATTTAAGTTTGTGTTCGTCATGTTTACCAAATTCCATGGATTGGATAATTCTGGCTTTTCAAGAATTTGTGGACCTTTATGTGTGAAATTCGTTTAAATCTTAAGTGCGCGGGCATACAAACATACATCGGGTCAGCTTTCGTGCACTTCAACTAATTCATCGGGCAACCTGTTCACACGCAGCGCGGGTTACCAAGGTAATCCTTCTCAACCAAGGTTGGAGCCGGTGTGCTCACCCCAAATGTTGCAGTTTGGATTAGAGCTGTTGTTACTACTACACCTTAACCAGTAGGCCATCCCCTTGGGAACCATCTCCAAGCACATTTTACACCATTGATAACTCGGATCTGCCTTTCAAATTGATTTAAACAGTACTGGGGACCTCACTCTGTTCTAAAAGCTGGACCGGATCATGTGGGTTTTGGGCTAATTTGGCATGGGTTTTTGGGGTTTTAACTCGGGCTGGTGTTATTTATTTAAAAATCGGCCCAAATTAACAAACAACCTATTGATTCTTTAAAAATCTTTTTCTTTCAATTTTTATTTGCTTTCATCCATTATTTATATTTATTACTCACTAGGTCGGAGTACTCACATTACTCCCTGCACCGTGTGTGCAGATTCATGCATAGCAGATTCCTATCCCTGAGAGCTGATCCTTCCAGTCCAGGCATTTGTATCTGTATGATGATGATAGTTAACATTAGGGATGCTGCTCTTACTATACCTTACCCTGCATATTCAGTCCTCCTTTTTCCGTAAGAGAGAAGTGTCCTCAAGTTTATTCCATAAACTTTGTTATTGGAGATTTTAAACCATCTTGACCTTCCTCTTTAACCCCCGACACCCATCCTCTTCCCATCTCTTTCTTAATCTCAAATATCTCTCTATGGCCTTCGCCACGAATCTATATTTATTTGTGCACTAGGCAAAATGTACTAATATTGTATTGTTGATAGTATAGGCCCTCTGCAGGTATAACTTTAAAGAAAAACATCATAATTGCATAAATATTTACCATCAAGAACCTGAGGGGTTTTCAATTAAGTTGTTCGGACTCTTCACTTTGGGTGCTGCACCAGTGTCGACCTGACATGGGTGTGGGATTTGTACCGGATCTGGTCAACCAATTTTGGGTACTTTGACCAAAATCGATGGAGAAATGCGGGAAAGTACAATGAGTTTTGAAATCAAAACAAAAGTTAGGGTGAAATTGAAGAAAATGGAATACCTTGTATATAGAAATTTCTACTTCAGGCCATTTATTTTTGTCTCATTCTCGGATTCTCCTCTTAATCAATATTTTCTCCTTCTAGGAATATCTTGTATTATAATTTAGAAATATTTTTATAATTTTATTTTTAGATGTTTGAATTATTTTTAGGCGAATCCCTGCACCCATATCCATACGTAGATCCGCATGAAGGATCTGACCTCTAGATCCATACCCGTATTCGCTATTCATCTCCGAGTCCGAGCAACTTAGGTTTTCAAAGCCCTGTAAGACAATATCATCAGTGTTTTTCAAGTTACGCTCCTATTCTATTAATTGTGTTAAAGTTCCTAAATAGCTAAAGAATTAGAGGAGTTCCCGCCGTATTTGAAACTGCAGAAATCTTTGAATATGACTGAGAGAAAGGGGGGTAAAGAAAAGGGGAGTGGGAGAATGGTTTGTATCATTCTCATTGTGATGGAGGTCCTTGAAAGTAATTCACTTCACAAGGTAAGAAAGGAACCAAGTAAAGTGAAGCGAGACATAAATGAAACTAATCAAAAGATTCGCAAGTTTACTACATTCAGTGTAAGATTTAGGGATTTATTTTAAAGCCTTTTCAGACAAATTCTAAGGGTCTAGGAATTGCTGTAAGAGCAAATAACACTGCAAAAGTGGTTTCATTCCCAAAACGTGAGTAATTAAAAGTAAGACTTGCTCCATTTGTATAACAAAATATGAGGAATTAAAAGTAAGACTTCCCCCATTAGTATACCTTGGGCTGGGAATTAGGGCTAGGTGTGCCCATGGTTTATGCTATCTAGACAAGTTATGCCATTGTAGGTGCTTCATTAGGGAAGAACTATCTCGAAAGGCACAGTGGGAGAGTACAGCCCCATCATCTAGATTTTTAGACCTATAACCCCGGGAATTGGCACAGTAGGAAGTAGAGTCCCATCGTCCAGATTTTAGACCTATAACCCTGGGAAATACAAGTGTCCTAATAGCTTGAGAATATACCCGAAAGGAGCTCACGAAAGAAAAAGTCATTGAAATATTTACGGAAAATTTCACATTAGAACAACTGGGCTCCCTACTTTTCAATTTTATAGCCTATATTTCTATTTACAACCAACAAGCCCAAAAATAATAGGCTAAGATTCAACATCCAACTTCAATAGGTTCTCAAAATTACTATTTAATTTTTAAATAAGATTCCTCAAGCTTTTAAATTAATTTTCGAATCAGTAATTGCGACTCAAATATTAGTTCAACAAATCAAATTCATTCGGGTGGTGAAAATTTGATTTTTAACAAGCTTAAATATGTGGGTTTAAATTCCGAATTTGATTTTGTGAGAAATTTGGAGTGGGTATTATTTAGACTTGTTAGAAATAGTATAAGGAGGTTGTATATAAAATTTGAAGTCATTTAATGGAGATTTGGACCGGTTCTGAACTAGTAATGCAATTGAAAATCATAGAAGAAGTTCGTCTACAGACGCTTGCATAAAGGTGTATAATAGTGTATAAGGTGTGTTTCTAGACTCATCAACACTATTATACAAGATTATACAAAAAACTGATTTCGTCTTCTTCCTTGCGTCTTTTCTAAAATTTAACTCAAATCTTGCTCAAATCTATTCCAAATCACTTCAAATTTAAATTTTGAACTCCTTTTGATATTTTTAATCAATTGGAACAACACCCAATCCAACCAACTAACAAATTCAAAAAAACCCATTTTTGAAAGCAAAGCTTTGAATGGTCTTCAATGGTGGACTTCTACTGTTCAATTTTCTTACATTGCAAGCAAGTGACACAAGAGGAGAAGCAGAAAATACACGGCCCCTTGAAGCATATATAGAAAATGTGAGAAGAAGAGAAAGCGAAAGCAATGGTTGTGAGAATACAGATTTAACTCCATAGCTTTTAGAAGCAATAGTTATAAGAACACAAATTTTGAATTTGCTGGTGCTTTCAAAATATGTACAATGTGGGCTAGGTCGGATAAAACTTAAAAACATTGGCCATTTTTTGTCATGGTGTGAAGTCATGTGTATTTTCTTGTAATTCTGTCAAATATTTATGTTTGAACCAGTTTTACAAGCTCGTTCTCTCTCTCATACTGAGTCGGGATATATGTGTGTACACACTACAGGATTGTGTGAAATACTTGTATCTGTAAACATGTGAGGGAGGTTAGAAAACTATCCCACAATCCCTGCTCACCCCCCTCCCTCCTGGGTCTCTCTAGGTGCTTTGGACTTTCAGATTTACAGGTGCCACCAAGTGTTGTTTACTCAGATCTCATTCGACACTGTGACAGGTCTGCAATCTTGCGTGGTCGAAGAACGTAGATGAATTAGTCAGCACTCATGGTTACTCACAAAACCAAATAATACTCTGGAGGTATCCCACAATGTCCAAGGTATTTCACTTATGTTTTCAGAATGGAAGCTGCAGTAAAAAGTATATGGTCAAACATTTATTTGTTAGACATATCGTCTTGTACTAGTTTCATCATATGCTTTTTTCAATTAATGCAGATAGCTACTCTGACGGGCCATACATATAGAGTCTTATATCTTGCCATCTCTCCAGATGGACAGGTAGCTGAGCAAAACTACTTACTATATAATTCTGTCTACCTGTCGCCTAGTTGCAGCAGCAGCTTCATTCTCTCTACCCTGATGTTTAACTTCTATTAACATCTTTGCAGACGATTGTGACTGGAGCAGGAGATGAAACACTTCGATTCTGGAATGTCTTCCCTTCTCCTAAATCTCAGGTAAAGCATATGCAAAAGGATAGTAACTTCTTTATTACAGGGGCCTTCATTTAGACTTTCAAAAGAATGCAAGGACATCTAACATGTGAACGTAAATGGCCATGCAGAACACCGAGACTGAAATTGGGGCGTCTTCTCTTGGTAGAACGAAAATCAGGTGACTGCAATGTAATTATTTTTGGTCACTGGTTAAATTTGTTTTATCGTGAAGCACAAGCAGTGAGGAGGTGCAAACTGATCTCTCTAATGAGAGCACTTGTAACGGAAAGAGTTGCAGGAAGCTGTAAGACTTATGTGCAGCTGATAGGATGATGATCTCTATCATCTTTCAAAATTATGTATTAGAGTGATCAATTTGTTAATAGATCAAAGTGTACAGTTGGAGATGTTATTTAATTCTCATTAACATCCTTGGGGCGTTCTGTAATATAGGAGAGAGGGAGTGTGTTCTTCCAATTTTTCGCGAACTTGTGTTCTTGTTTGTACATAAAGTTATCTTTTTTCTATTTTCTGCCTTCTAAATCATGAAAACAAATGTTCTCCTATGCTCACTTACTATTTGATTGTACACGGGTAACTGAACAATCTGGTGTACTCGTGTAACTTCTCAGCTTCAGGTGTAAAGAAGTCCGATCTATTTCTTTTTCACCTTTTGTTTCCTACTGCTGTCTGCCGCAGTAACTTATGCATCAAAATTGGTTTATACCAACATAGATTTTGGATGCCCTTATTTTAGAAGAGATGTGAAAGGAAATGAAACTAAAGCAAATAAGCAATTATAATGGAAGAGAACTGACTACTGAGTTACTCTGCTTTTTATGAATGTTGAAAAGAAAAAAAGTTATACAGACCTTTAGCTTAAAAGAAATAAAGACACTAATGTTGCACATTCTCATTGCAAGCAACCCTCTATTTGCTATTTTGCATGGGGTCAAATTTGGCCCTCAACGTCTCTACGCCGAAGGGTGCACCTAGTGAGCATACGTCAACTAAAGCAAGGGAACGACTTGGGCGTGGGGACAAAGGTGACGCCAGCTAAAACTCAGTGTCCTCGCTAGGGGGACGTTGACTACCTTTTGTACTTTTATGATTGTTTCGAGGAAGGCCTCCTGCTATATAAATGAGACCTTCCCATTGTAAAGGGGCATCATTATTATTCTCGGATAATACAACTCTCTTATTTTCTCTTACTCTCTCTCTATCTCTACATCTAACGAACACTCATTCTCGAGTTCATCTTATCAGATCTACT
>MU707486.1:71165-86624 GCA_026770625.1 Nicotiana glauca
GTCAATAAGTCGACCCAGCTCGACTACGACAAAAGAGTAACTCGACGAAAGTCAAAGTTACGTACATGGCTAAGGCCATCTCCGACGTGTAAATGGCTAAAGCCATCGTCGTCAATAAGTCGACCCAGCTCGACTACGACAAAAGAGTAATTCGACGACAGTCAAAGTTACGTACATGGCTAAGGCCATCGTCGTCAATAAGTCGACCCAGTTCGACTACGACAAAAGAGTAACTCAACGACAGTCGAAGTTACGTACATGGCTAAGGCCATCTCCGACGTGTAAATGGCTAAGTCCATTGTCGTCAATAAGTCGACCCAACTCGACTACGACAAACGAGTAATTTGACGATAGTCAAAATTACGCACATGGCTAAGACCATCTCCAATGTGTAAATGGCTAAGGCTATCGTTGTCAATAAGTCGACCCAGCTCGACTACGACAAACGAGTAATTCGACGACAGTCAAAGTTACGTACCTAGCTAAGGCCATCGACAATATTATGGCTAAGGCCATCGTCACCAACAACTGCCAACTCTGTTCGACTACGACAAAAGGCACGTAAATAACAGGTAAAGCGACGCCATTATTAGCTAAAGCCGCCACTATTTAGCATCAAAGCCGCCTCATATCGGTAGATAACACAAACAACGTTCGAGAAGCACGTTAAGAATCCTAAAAGTAAGCGAGCATCCGCCCTACGGAGACGAGATATCGAAAATAAAAGATACAAAAGAAAAGGAATAACAGCAAAAGTACTACTTTCATTATCATCCAAAAATGCACGTACAAAGGGACCCATTTACACTTCAAAATACAACAAAACAAAAATGTATACAAGTCCTAAGGGGATTCTCCATTCTATTTCCCGTTCCCCGCCTGGCCGCCATCTCGTCCATTGCCGCCACCATGTTGATAAGTTGCAGAGATCCAGGACCCAGATCCTAGACGGTTAATGTCTTTGAAATTATAGCCCGCCCGGTCTGGGGAGTCGGAACTGTACCCATAGGCTTCGTGGGCGACGCGAGCTACGCGCTGTTGCTCCTGAACTCCGCCTCAGTAGCCCGACCCGCAACTAAGAACTCCTCAAGCACGACCAGTCTGGCCTCGGCATACACCCATGTCTCATGCGCCTCACCATGCACATCCTCATCGGACCTTGGCGCAGCAGTCCACTTAAGAGCTCCAACCTCAGCCGTCCTGGTATCGAGCTCGGCGGTCAAGGCAGCGACCTTGGCTCGCAAATCAGCAGCTTTCGCCGCTACCCCACGGCCAACCTCCAATTCCTCTTCCTTTGATTGGAGAAGAGTCTCCAGCTTGATGTTCCGAGCCAAAACGGCCATCAGCTGCTCATCAACCTGCTCCAGCTCGACCACCCTCCATTTCAGTTGAGCCTCCGACTGCTCAAGGCCCTCACAGAAAACCCAAAATTTCGGGTCCTGCTTGAATAGGTCCGCCAGCGCCTGATGCTTGGCACGGTATCGCTGATACTTCTTTGCTACCTTATTAAAGGTGGATGCCTTCCTTTACGCTCGCCACCTCCTCTCTACCTCCAAAATGAGAGTCTAAAAGGAGAAGAAAAATAGGAAAGGCAAGTCAGTATGCATCAAAGTTAGCCTTACGACACACAAAGAAAACTAAAAACTACCTGCAAGGCCGCGCCAGCGACCCTCCGGGATAGATCCCTTTCACTAACACCTTTCAGCGTTTCACGCTCAGCGTCCTCACATAACAGGGTCATATCCGTTGCAGCCTGCTCGCTGTGTTGCAACAGGTTATACCCTCTTGGGATCATAATTTGGCGGTTGGATCTACCAGCCGTCATCCCCACACAGGCCGGACCCCTCGTTAACACATCTGCATCCACATGGGCGGCCTCGGGGTCCACCCTCTCGGCACCGTCGCCCACTTATCCAATAGCAGCCGATGAACCACTCTCCGGAATGTAGGCTGGGTTGGCATCGGGAACTGCCCTCCTTTGGGGAGCCAACCTCCCAGAACGGATGGCATCGGCCATAAAAACTAGCCTCGACCCCTGACGGGCTCACTCGCCCTCTCGTCCTCTGTGGCTATCCCCTTGCCCGTTATTAACCGTCGTCTTTTTCTCTCTGGCGGCTCCTCACCTTTATAAGTCTCCTCCATAAGCCGCGGGCATGGCATTGAAGGAGTCACTTCACTTGCGCACGCCGCCATAGGAGCAACCTCCTATTGAGGAACCTCGGGGGCGCCATCACTGGATGAGTCGCAGGGTATGTCTCCACCCTCAGAGTCAGTCCCCGCCCTAGGCGAGGTAATGACGTTTTTCTTCCCTTAGGGGCGCTCCGACCTGCAACACGAGTAAGTCAGGTAACAAAACCTAAGGGAACCTCCAAACCTAACCAAAGAATTACCTAACGGGCCGTATCGTTCACGAAATTGCGGCCCAGGTACGGCACTCCTCCGCATAAGGTATCATTCTTTCCAACCACGATTTAATATTGTCAATGAACTGAGGTGGAGAAGCCCTCGCTACAAAAAAGAGTAAAGAAAGAAATCACAGCGGCCGTATGGTCAAGATCGCAAACTATCATGAATTCTACAAATAAAGGTACTTACGTTCTGGGTTCCATCTTTCCGGGAACCCTTTAGGGTTAGACACCAGGTGCATCGTCCTGATGTAGAAGTACTTACACCAAAAGCGACGGTTGGTCTTGTCGTCAGCTCTAACGACCAAGCCCTTCGCGCCACGGCTTTTCAACTGCAGCATGGTACCCCTCATGTAACCAGGGCTGAATAACTGTAAAATGTGGTGAACTGAGACGCTGCACTCAGCCTTGGCCGCATATGTGGTCAGAATCCTGCACACCTTCAAGGTGTAAAGAGTAAGCTGAGCCGGACACACATTGAAAAAGCGGCAAAGCTCCTCCGTTAGTAGGTAGATCGGGAGACCATAATCGATCAAAAATGAGTACTCGTAAAATGTGCAGTACCCAGGCCGGTGCACATTAGCATAGTCCATCCCAGCAGGAGCCATTTCCAGATAGTCCGGAATATGGTGCGTCTCTCGAAGATCATCTAGGTGGGATTGTAATAAATCACTATGCTCCCAGGGAAGGGCTGGGCTTTTAGTTGGGAAATCCCTTCGAATATGCATCTCCTTTGGGAGGAAGTTGTCTACACTAAGGGGAACAAGAGCCTTCCCTGCTTTTTCCTTTTCGCCATCGGAGGAAGGCGGAACCCTAGATGGGGCATTATCTTTGGTCTTTTTACTACTCTGACGGTGTTTTGTCATGTTATCCTATGTAAGAAACGAAGCACTAACGACAGGAAGTGTGGTTTCAAAGAAGTGGGAGAGTCTCGCACGAAATAGCGGTTGCTAGAACGAAAGGCAAAGAAAGAAGCCAGAAAAGGTTTTCCAAAGGTTCGAAAGATGAAATGAATTGAACCTTCCCTCTATTTATATGGTTAGGATGCACAGAAATCGAAGAGTCATGATTTAAAATGGGCGCGGGAAACCAGAACATCACATCATCCTCTGAACCGCCTCGGGAGTAATTATAATTATGACGCATACGGGCGATGACGTCATTTCAAAAAGGGAGCCAAGCGTCAGCAGATCGGCGATGTCATACATTTCATCTCATTCACGTCACCGCCCCCATAGTAAAGTCAAATTCTCCAAAGACGAGGTTTGCATTTCCGCCCATTGAAGATGTCTACCGAATACGCTTCCAACGAGCGGAGGGACTAACTTTATGGGATCAAATTTGGCCCTCAACGTCTCTACGCCGAAAGGTACGCCTAGTGAGTATACGTCAACTAAAGCAAGGGTACGACTTGGGCGTGGGGACAAAGGCAACGCCAGTTAAAACTCAGCATCCTCGCTAGGGGGACGTTGACTACTTTTTATACTTTTATGATTGTTTCGAGGAAGGCCTCCTACTATATAAAGGAGACCTTCCCATTGTAAAGGGGCATCATTATTATTCTCGGATAATAAAACTCTCTTATTTTCTCTTACTCTCTCTTTATCTTTACATCTAACGAACACTCATTCTCGAGTTCATCTTATCAGATCTACTACACTAATTTCATCTCTTTTGTCTCTAGGTTTTATTATATTTGATTACGATTTACCCTCATTTATTTTTTATTATTTTTAAACTTACAAAGTAGATTGATAACTTTTGAGCCAAACACTATTCCTTCCATGTTAACTGGTAGCCATTTTGGTCTATTTTTCCTATTATATGCAATAGTGTGTTTGAAGAACATCAAAACCAAGACAATGAAAACGTGGGATGGCTGCAAGTATGCAACCAATGTTGCTCGTACTTTGCGAAAGTATCGTCAAATGCGTGTTGGATCTTTTAAAAATGGACTCTGCAACAGTATCTCCAAATGCGTGTCTGATCCTCCAAAAATTGTGTAATTTTGAAGGATTCGATACGGGTGCAACAACATTTTTGGAAAGTCCATGCAACATAGGCTGCAACACTTCATACAACCCAAGTCTATGGCTACTACGCATCAACATCTTTAGCCCTCATGCTTTGTTTTAGTGGTAATGACGCAACACTTGATGTGTGCAAAGTTACAAGTTCTAATCCTTTAGTGGACAAAGTCTGGTATCTAAGTTGGGAGGAAGGTAGAGAGGCAGACTCATCCTCGGAGGAATTTCTGCGATTTTTAAAAAAAGGCACCACCATCTTCAAAACCAAATGCCTAATTTTCAATTATTTACACATTAGAATAAAGAATTATTATCCTTTTAGAGTCCTACAATGAGAGTAAAATACATCAATCTTGTAAAGTTTGTAAACCATTAGAATCTGAGGACCAGGAAATCAAACTCATTGAGGGAAAGAAACATGTGCAAGATTCTTGACAAGGTTGTGGTAAATCTAAGTTGCAATTTGTGGTTGTATTTCCCATTTGGGTCTCCCCTAATTCAATACAAGGTGAGGATGCTTCTTTGAGTGAGCCCCAACAATCCACTTTGTTGAATTCTGGAATATTTGAGTGAAAATAAACCCAAACCATAGCTTCTTACAACTCTGGGTAATTCTTTAGCAAATTCCCATCTCCATGAACAAATGCTTTTATAACCTGGTGCATATGCCAAATAATATAGGTCAATAGACTGCTTTTAAACATATTTCTCTACAATGTGTTCGATTAATAAAAATACTCAATCAACTAAACTCCAGCAAATATTCATTGAGGAAAACAATTCACATGAAAAATGACGAAAATAAGTATTAAAAACGTAGGTACCACGGGGAGTTCTTTGCAGAAGATATAGTATCTGAGGGTAGCAACAAAGTCTAACAAGAAATGGCCACCACTAATGTGACAATGGACATGAAGTGACATCTTCCCTTTAACTTTCTTCCATTCAGCAACCACTTCATCCCTTTGCAATCTATTATACCACCCTTGTAACTGCACATCAAACTTCCAAATATTTCTTAGTATATAACTAATTAAGTACTTCCAAAATCTTATGCTAGGGACATGCCAACACGCCAAAGTAAAGTCAGCTTCAACAATTATATACCAGTTTTTGAGACCAATCACATGTGCAAACTGTGCAAAAAAGGAAACAGCCTCCAAATTTACAATAAAATAACAATAGAGACCCACAAGTGAGGTCTGGAAGGAATAGTGTATGTGCAGGCCTTTACCCTAAATGTAGGAGGTAGATAGGTTATTCCTTCGGCTCAAAAAAATAAATTTACAGTAAAACAACAACAACAAACCCAATGGAGTTCCACGAGTGGGGTCTGGATGCAGACATTATCCTACCCTTTGGGGGTAGAGTAGGGTTGTGCAAGATTGGATCAGATTGGATTTAGCACATTTCGGATTCAGATTTCGGATTCTACAAAATGCAATCCGAATCCGATCCAAGTTAACATCGGATCGATCGGATCTGATTTTCGGATCGGATTATTATGCTTCAATGTTGCAAACTCATATGTATATTTTCTTTGTAAAAGAGGCAATATAATAAGAAAAATTCATGCTTCTACAATTATTAGAGTGTTATGGTGCCAATATATCTATATCCAGCAATTGTAAAGGTAATAACTTGGAGGAAGATGTAAAAGGAAGTACTGACTACCCGAAATTAAAGTCTGGTATTTATACATGCCCTAATAAATTCGGATTTTGGATCGGGTCGGGTTAAAATTATACCAATTCGAATACCCAAAATTTTAATAAACACATCCGAAATCCGATCCAAATATTCGATATTCGAAATTGAGCGAATCGGTTCGGATTTCGGATATCCAATCCAAATGAACAGTCCTAAAGTAGAGAATCTGTTTCTAGTAGACCCTCCACTCAAAATGACAAACTTGCAGTATATTCCAATAAAAACAATATTGTAGAAACTGAACTTGCCCAGTACTTTTCCTCTGTTTTGCCTAAAAGCTGAACAGCTACAGACTGAAATTAGGGAATTTACAATCTTTAATTAAGTTGTGCTAATACATGAATATGAAGCAGGAATTACCTGAGAGTTATTAATGGTTTGAGAAATGGCAAGAGTGAGTTTGGAAGTAATATCACTATGTGTAAGTGTGTAAGTTCTTGGAAGTTTTCCAGGATGTTTTTTCTCGTCTACACCTAAGAATACAACTTTCAGCTTTAATGCTTCAAAAATAGAAGGTCCAAATAACCTTGCCACCTGACATCATCAATCACATATATATTGAGCAGAGAAACCCAACAAATACAATATCTGACTATTAAATTTTGATAAACAAAAAGGAAATGAGTATTACAGGAAGTAGAGATAGGGTCTTTTTGGAGAGTCTTGTAGTTTTGTATACAAAAAGAGAGCTTTCCTTTTGAGGTTTGAGCTTTGATGGAAGTAAAGAAATGGTTAAATTGGTACGAGAATTGCCTAAGAAACGTGTGTAATTGGAAAGAGGCCTAGTTTAAGTGTCTAAGTGAAAAATCGTGCCAACTTTATGTGTCTCCGTATGTATTACGCCTTTATTGTTTACATGGATACATCATGACAGAAGTGTAGAAACGTGAAATCATTGTAAGGATCATTACTATGAACGTTGCATTGTGAATGTGGTTATAAATTCTTGAACTGTAAATCCAAAGTGGGCCAATAAAGAATCCAAAAATCTTTGGAGATATCCTCCCATTTAATTTTTGACCCCTTATTGAATTGAGTTGGCGGCTTATTCTTTTACTTATTTAACCAACCAGTAGAGTAAATTAGTTACTCCTTAGATATATTGACATAAAATAGAATTAATTTTCTTGAGTGTGTAATCACATGCATAAATTAGCTGAAGTATATTTTGATGAACTAAACTTGTAATACTGTCTTTAATAGTAGACATGGCATCAAAAAGTATCATTGCTGACTTGAACAAGGGTGACAAACTGAATGGTGAAAATTACGATATCTGGAGTCGTAAGATGTAGTATGTACTCGAAGAGCAAGATGCTCTTGAAAGTATTAACCATGTTATGAGTCACCCAGAGGAGGGTAATACTGCCCAACACAGGAGAGATCTGAAAATTTACAATGTTTGGAAAAAGAAAGATTCCACTGCACGTGGAATCATTGTAAGTTCAGTTGCTGATGATCTCATCCACGAATGTGAGCAATTATATCCTACTGCTCAAGCCATGTGGGCACATTTAAGGGAGGCATATGGGGGTACGACTGTGACTCGCCTTCGTCAACTGACAATCAAGTTTGACACATACAAAAAGCGTCATGATCACAGAGTCAAGCAATATCTAAGGGTGATGTCAAAAATGATTGCTCAACTCAAATTAAAAGTGTTGGCCATGTTCTCTCTGATGAGCAGCAGGTTCAGGCAGTGATTCGGTCTCTTTCCAATAATTGGGAACATTTGAAGGTTAACTTGACCCACAATGATAGCATCAAAACTTTGCTGATGTTGCCCGTCATGTGGAGCTTGAAGACGAGCGGCTTGGTGCTGCTAAAGTTGTACCTAATGCCTTTGTGGCAGAATAAAGTTGTACAAAGAGATCAAGCTTCAAGCGCAAGAGAAACTGAAAAAATGACGGAAAGGGTAAGGAGACCAAAGAAGGACCCTCCAAGAAAAGAAACATGCCAAATTCCAAGAAAGGAAAATGGTTCTTCAAGAAGAAAGACAAGAGCAAGATGAAGTGTTACAATTGCCAAGTTCCAGGGTATTTTGCTCACGAGTGCACTGAGCCGAAAAAGGTAGCATTTTAAAACGCATCTCTTAGTGCTATATATGTTTCTAGCACTGTTTTACTAACTGAATCTTATCATGTGTGGATTGTAGACTCAGGGGCCACCGATCATGTGTGTCGTGATAGAGAAGCATTTATAGAGTCTCGTCGAGTTCCACCTGGATCAAAGCATGTATATGTGGGAAATAATGCAAAGCTTGAAGTCAAAGGGATAGGCACTTGCAGAATGGACATCCGTGGTGGCCGATCTTTGATGTTGCATGACGTCCTATATGTTCCAGAGATTCGACGAAATTTAGTATCCGTGTCTGTTCTTCTAGATTTAGATTTCAATTTGAACTTTAGTCGCAGTGGTCTTAGAATTACTCAAGACAATGTTTTTTATGGTTATGGACATCGTTATGATGGTTTTATTGTGTTAGATTGTAATTCTTCTACGTATAACTATTATGTTGACCGTTGTGTTATGGCATGTTATTCAAGTAACAATGATGTTGATGTTATTACATGGCATGCAAGATTAGGTCACATAGGGCAGGATCGAATGAATAGATTGGCTAAGGAAAGACATCTAGGTCCTTTCTCTAAAATTGAAATTCCAACCTGTGAAAATTATATTGATGGAAAGATTACACGTAAACCATTTGGAAAGGCTAATAGAGCTGATTTTCCATTGCAATTAATCTATTCTGATATTTGAGGTCCAATGAATGTGAGGGCTAGGTCTGGTGCTTTATATTTCATTACGTTCATTGATGATTTTACATGGTTTGGTTATGTCTATCTGATCTCTTATAAATCTGAAGCACTTGAATGCTTTAAGAAAAATATGAATGAAGTTAAGAACCAATTAGACAAAAGAATTAAGACCTTAAGAACCGATAGAGGGCGTGAATATCTTTCAAAAGAATTTGAAGGATTGTTCAATGAAAAGGGAATCACCAGACAGTTAACTATTCCATACACACCTCAACAAAATGGTGTAGCAGAAAGGAGGAATAGAACACTACTGGACATGATAAGGTCCATGATGGCACAGGCAAATTTACCTATCTCCTTTTGGGGAGATGCGTTATTGACTGCAACTTATATATTGAACAAAGTGCCTTCTGAATTAGTTTCTTCCACTCCTTATAAGCTATGGACTGGTAATAAACCAAACTTAAAGGATTTACGACCTTGGGATTGCGCTGCATATGCAAAAGATTCTTTTAGCAAGTTTGGTAAATTAGGTCCAAAAGGCAAGAAATGTATATTCATAAGATATTTAGAACACTCCAAAGGATATGTATTCATTGGTGAATTAAAGGATGGAAGTGTTACTAAGATTGAATCACGAGATGTCACTTTTTTTTGGAAAATGACTTTCCAAAGAAAGGCGAGGTAAAGAATGGAGAGCCTCTTTATAAAATGTTGAAATCAGATGGTCAGCAAGTGTCTTCTGACACAGTTGATAATCAAATTGATCAAGATCTTATTCTTGATCTGAGTGGGAGTGGGAACTCTCAATTCCGAAATCCTTCTGACGAACCTGAATTTCAACTACGAAAGAGTGCCAGGAAAAATATACCCAAACGTACTTATGAAATTAAGGATTATATTTTCTTGGTATCTCCCACAGAAATGGATGAGCCATAGTAAGTGACTGACGCTTTATCAAGCCCTGGAAAAGATGAGTGGATAAAAGCAATGAAAGAAGAAGAGCCCATGAAAACCAACAAAGTTTGGGATCTAGTTGATCTTCCGCCTGGGCGTAGAGCCATTGGGAACTAATGGGTTCTCAAAGTTAAACACAAAGCGGACGGGTCAATAGAAAGATACAAGGCACGATTGGTGGCAAAAGACTTTACTCAAGAAGCTGGAATAGATTATTAGGAAACATTTTCACCAGTTGTGAAGTTTACCTCAATTCGCTTACTTTTGGCTATTGTTGCACGTTTGGATTTGGAATTACATCAAATGGACGTGAAGACAGCTTTTCTCAATGGAGAACTGAACGAAGAAATCTACATGGAACAGCCTGTAGGCTTCATCATTAAAGACCAAGAAAAAAAGGTCTGTAAATTGAAGAGATCTATTTATGGTCTGAAGCAATCTTCAAGGCAATGGTATTTGAGATTTCACAAAGAAATGATTTCACCATGATCGATGAAGATCATTGCATTTATGTCAAGAAGTCTAATGGGATGTTTGTAATTCTTTCTCTTTATGTGGACGATATTTTATTGGCCGGAAACAATTTGGAATATTTGAAAACTATCAAGTCAGGGCTTTCAAAGTCATTTGACATGAAAGATATAGGCGAGGCAGACTATATCCTTAGAGTTAAGATCCAAAGAAACCGTCCCAAAAAGTTATTGAGTCTATCTCAAGAAACTTATATAAAGAAAATTTTGGAATGTGTCCCAGGACTGAAAATAAAAAGGAAGACATGTCTCGAGTTCCATATTCAAGTACTGTCGGGAGCTTGATGTACGCTATGATGTGTACTCGCCCAGACATTTGTTATGCCGTAGGTTTGGCTAGCAGATATCAATCCAATCCTGGAAGAGATCATTGGAAAGACGTGAAGAGAATTTTCAGATTCCTGAAGGGAACTGCAGATTATTCACTATGTTATAGTGGAAATGATTTATACTTGAGAGGATATACAGATGCTGATTGGGCTGGTGATCGGAATGATAGAAAATCAACATCCGGTTATGCCTTCTTACTTAATGGTGGTGCTATATCATGGAAAAGTAAGAAACAATCCTGTACAGCCCTTTCAACAATGGAAGATGAGTTCGTATCTTGTGCGTCTGTAGTACAAGAAGCTGTTTGGTTGAAGAGATTCTTTGAACATTTGGATATTGCAAAGAACTCTCAGGGTGCCATGACTCTATATTGTGATAGTCAAGCGGCTATTGCATATACAAAAGATCCAAAGTATCACATCAAGACCAAACATATTGACATCAGGTATAACTTTGTTAGAGATATGGTGGCAAGTGGAGAGATAAATTTACAATACATTCCTACGTGAAGCATGATAGTTAATCCTTTTACAAAGGCAAAATCTAGAGACCTGTTTGAGAAACATGTTATGGCTCTAGGTTTGCGAAGGACATGAACATATTTATGTATTGTAAAATGGCCTTAGTATTATAATATGCTCATCAATATTTAACTCTTGCATTTGTGCTTATATCTCGTATGCATGTGATTAATATTTTGTTGATAAAGTGTGTCAAACAAGTCGCGAGATTGGCTCTCTCACACGAGCAATCGCCTCTTACGTTAAGAATCGTAAAGAGATGAGACCTTATAGAACCTTGGATAATGTGGGGTTATATATACTTGTAGAGGTCGTTCTTGATAGCTTACGAATTTCACTATTCGATTATGACTTGTTTTGTAATCCAGATACGAGTTTCTCAAAGTAGATGGTTTGAGGATTATTGAAGTAAGAAACTCGGGTTAGACACTTGAAGGTGTCTAGACCAAGATCTGTACGGTGTCGGATGATTAAAATAATAAGACATACGCGCCAATATAAGGTAAGAACACCGTAACATGTGTTTCATACCACGTGTGCTATCGACCAATGGGATAATGGAAGAATGAATCCCTGCTTCTTCATTGTGTGAGATCCCAAAGAAGTTACATTAACTTTTATTGGAATACCCTTTGACCTTTTACTGTTTCTTGAAGATCCAATCAGTGTTGCTACTTTAGCTTGTTACTAATAGCCATGAGTGATTCGGCAATGCAGTGCATGTCTAGGAAAGTAGTTGATTTGGAATGGAAAGATTCGAGTAGGAAGGGAAGACAAATAAATATATTTTTTGGCAATTTAACTTGTATTCATAGGTCGACCATTACACTCACCATAAAGGTATCAAATATAATTATGAATATAAAGTTAAATATGAACTCGAGTTCACCTCTTTCGAGGATGAGGGATTAAATAACTAGCTACTGGAGTAGCAGGTGATGTTTGGGGTATTGCGAGTAACAAGATCCTCATATTAGTAGTAAATCCCTTCCACATGTGATCGGATTTCTACATAGAGCTGTTCAACAACCTTAAAGGGATTAAGAATATTATGGCTCTTAATGCTTGCAGGTCGCACAAACTATTTGCCGGTATGAATCATGTGTGTTGCTTTCACGGTAGCTACTAGTTTGGCTCTAGTCCACTTGTGCGAAGTGGGAGATGTTGGATATACGGGTTGGGTTGTGGGTCGCCCATGTGGACTGACCTGACCCATTTTAAAAAGAGATAAAAAAAAGAAGGGGGATAAAACCTAAGGAGGTTACACGTAGGTTTTTCTCCCAAAACCTACCACATGTTTTCTTTTGAAATACGTGAGAACATGGAGGAACAGTTATCTTAGGTAGTTCTCCCATCTCCTCTTCTTTATATACTTCTCTTCAGTATAGAGATTGAAGGTGTGCAAAAAATTGTAAAAGGAAGAACACAGTGAAATTTGGGGCTTTTAGTTTGTGAACAAAAACTCTGTTTCCTGGAGATTCAGAATACGATTTGCGGCAATTCTTTTGGTGGTGAGTTCAACGGTTTCTGCTGCATCAATAAGGTACACAAATCGTTGTTCTGGCCCCGCGATTATTAAACTTTCATATGTCACCGATTTAATTAATAATAAAGGTTTGTATGTAAAATAATTATTCTATTTTTTCTCCTTTCGTTCCAAGAAAAAAAATTATTCACAACCAACTATCTTCTGCTTAATTGTCTCCTTAGTATTTTCGACATCCTAGCTATAAAATTTTATTATGTTCTTGTAGGCATACAAAATTTATTGGATTCAAATCCATAAAATAATTTGGATTATATTTCAAATTAAAGATATTTTATTCCAAAACAAAATTTATTGGGCTAATAGTATTGAATTAATTATATAAGTCCAATATAAATGGATTAAATAAATAAGTCTTAATCCATTGGGCTAGCCCATTTAATTGGGCTAAAATGATGAGCCCACTTTATTAAGCCCAAAATGTCATCTTCCTAGAGGCCCGGTTTGGTGCCACGTGTCAAATGATGTGGCGCGCCTAGTCAAATGGAAGATCCAATAGGATTGTGCCACATGTCAAAATGCCAAAGCATGTCAAGTCACACTAAAAGGCCAATGAAATCGTGCTACGTATACAAATGACATGTTCTGGCCAATCAAATGCGGCCATGTCACACTTCAATTTGATTGGTCGAAAAGAGTTTGTTCTTATCATAACTCTTCCCTTCCACAACTATAAATAGGGGTATTCATAACTCAAAAAAGATACCAGAAGTTATAACAAGAAGAAAGAGAGAGCTCGTGGATCAAACGCCGCAAATTTCTCTACAAGTTTCAAGCTTTAAGCAATCAAGTTCAAGTTCAAGAAATCAAGTTCAAACTCAAGAATGAATCAAGATCAAGTTCAAGCAATCAAGCTCAAGCTCAAGCTCAAGAACAAGATCATCGTTCGTGGAAACAAATATAGATTCAAGATCAAGCTACAAGGCCCTTGAATTTATGTACTATTGAAAAGAAGAATCAGAGGATTCATAGAGATTGTAACACTCAAATATTCGAAATAAAATACTATGATTGTTGCGATATTTTCGGTCTTGATTTTATTTTCTCGACGCAATTTATTGTCTACAAATTCTGCCATGCCCAGTGGGACAATCTCTACCTCTCATATCAACTTTTCATTCACCAAATACCAAGAACATTGAAATGGCTTCAAAGAAAATCAACTCCGTTTTAACTTCCACCAAGGCTGCTAACTCCAGGTTCTATGCTGATGTGGAAAACATCCTCGATGTAACCTTTGGAAGCTTTGGACCAGTTACGAGGAGCAAAGCAAGTTAGGACAACAAGCACCCCAATCGTCGTCCGCATCAACCCCTGTTTTCGAATCTTCATCCTCAAAAGGAGCAAGATCTGCCACAAACGCATCTGAAGGAGAAGCGATGTTGTTGAAAAGATTAAGAAAACTCTTGCTCTGCTTGACCTCTCCGGCTCCAAGCACTTTGCTGTGAAGGAAGATGATGATGCTTCAAGTGATGGATCCTCCCCACTTACACCACATAGCGTAAGCCAATCAAGGATCAATCTGTATGAAAATCCATGCTACTCTCCGTCATCCACGACAATTATGCAAGACATGGTGACAAGCACTTCATCCATGGAGGAGCAGTTGGAAAACTTGACAGAAGCAATCGCTGGCTTGACCAAATGCATGCAAAATCAAGAGGCCAGAATTGACAAGCTAACAGACAGGGTGGGAATTCTGATGGAAGAAGAATCCACCCATGCACCCGGCAAGATCCCAGAGGTTCTAGAGAGCGACTCTCCCCCAAGACAAGCATCATCCGCTAAGGCTATCCCTGTCTCATCTGAAAGGATGATTCCAATCGTTCAATTGAAGGAGTTCATTGAAGGAACCATTAAGAACAAATATGAAGTTGCTGCCAAATCCTGCCTTACGTATGCAAAGCCGTACACTTCAAGGGTCAATATGTTGAAGATGCCTTTTGGCTATCAACCTCCAACGTTTCAACAGTTTGATGGTAAAGGTAACCCAAAGCAACATGTGGCGTACTTCATAGAGACGTGCAATAATGCTGTGACTTATGGAGATTACCTCACCAAGCAGTTTGTTCGCTCGCTTAAAGGAAATGCTTTTGACTGGTACACGGACCTCGAGGCTGGATCAATTGATAGCTGGGATCAACTAGAGCAAGAATTCCTCAATCGCTTTTATAGTACAAGACGTACTGTGAGTATGATAGAACTTACGAATACTCATCAACAAAAGGGGGAACCAGTTATCGACTTTATCAATCGTTAGAGGAATTCAAGCCTCACCTACAAAGATAGGCTTAGTGAAGCTTCAAGCATAGAGATGTGCATCCAAGGCATGCATTGGGGATTGCGCTACATCTTGCAGGGTATCAAGCCTAGCACATTTGATGAACTTACAACTCGTGCCCATGACATGGAATTGAGCATGTCCTCCGCTGGAAATGAAAGGCTACCCATCTATGAACCTCGCAAAGCGAATGACAAGCAAGAAGTCAGGAAGTGGGGCAAGTTCGTACCTAAGGCTGAAAGCAAAGAAGCTATGAATGTCAATACATCACCTATGAAGTTCACGACAAAGGTGAGCAAGAAGCAGAGTATGAAATCCACTTCTTTTCAAGACAAGCCAAGTGGAAAGTTGACTTTAAAAGAGATGTAGGAGAAAGAGTACCCATTCCTG
>MDKF010959887.1:0-11914 GCA_026770625.1 Nicotiana glauca
GTGCGCTCGGGAGGAAGAAAAAGGAAGATGTTGCGACAGTTGAGGCGAGTAATTGGTCCAGATCGAGAGGTCCCTCCCCCCGATATCACTCCAGACCCCCTCACCCAGATTACCCACGCACTCCAAATTACCCTCCACAACCTTATCACCCACCACAAGAACCACATTTCTCCGTCCATCAAGCCCAAGTATACACCCAACCTCCGGCTCGCCCGCAATGGAGCACGCCGACTCCCCAAAATACATACCCACCTCCAAAAAACACCTATCCACCACCAAGAGCTTATAGGAACCCTCCAGGGATAGGTTTACGGGGGAATCAGGCTTTCAGAAATGAAAGGGTGCAAAAACCAAGAACCTTCACTGAGTTGGGAGAAACCTATACTGCTTTGTTCCACAAATTAAGGCAATTGGGTTTATTGAGTCGTATTGAGCCCAGATTGCCAAACCCCCTTCCCCGAAATATGGACCACTCGGTAAGCTGTGAGTATTGTTCTGGAGCTCCCGGACATGATACCGAAAAGTGTTGGAAGTTGAAACGGGCGGTGCAAGATCTTATTGACACCAACAAGATTGAGGTTCAGACACCAGAGGCACCCAACATCAATCAGAACCCATTACCAGCACACCACGAAACCCATATGATCGAACTTGTACACGAAGGAGGAGAGCTAAGGAAACCCTCACAGACAGTGATGATGATCCGTGCCAGCCCAGAAGAAAAGTCAACCAGTGGAAGAAAGGGGGTACAGTTGGAGAAGGTAGATGTCAAGCCAGTGGTGGTGATGGGGAAAAGATTGTTTATTGTTGCCAAGAATCCAGAACCGATCAAAGTAACGGTGCAAGGGGTACCAAGCAAACCAGCATGCATAGGGCCAGTTGTCATCAAACCAGTAATATAGAGGCCGATAATCAGCGAGAAAGCCGTGCCATGGAGCTACAATAAAGCGATGGTAATGTACAAAGGGAAGGAGGTTGTAGAAGAAATATGTGAAGCCCAGGGGTTAACTCGTTCGGGGAGGTGTTTTGCTCCCGTAGAGTTAAGAAGGTACAACCCAGCGGTGATAAAGAAACCCGTGACGGAGGAAGAGGCGGAGGAATTTTTGAAGAAAATAAAGGCCCAAGACTACTCCATTGTGGAACAGTTAAGAAAGACTCCGGCACAGATTTTGTTGCTATCCTTGTTAATCCATTCAAGTGACCATTGCCAGGCATTGATGAAAATCCTGAACGAGGCTCATGTTCCGGATAAAATCTCTGTAAACCACTTAGAAAGGATAGTGCACAAAATCTTCGAGGTAAACCGGGTGACGTTTTCTGATGATGAATTGCAGACAGAGGGTACAGAACACAACAAGGCCTTATACTCGACCGTGAAATGCGAAGACTCGGTGGTCACCCGAGTATTAATTGATAATGGGTCAAGCGCCAACATCTGTACTTTGACTACTCTGAACAAGCTGGTTGATCATGACCGAATTCGCAGAAACAACATCTGCATCCGAGGATTTGATGGGGGTGGTATTGATACGGTGGGGGATATCATACTAGAATTGACCATTGGTCCAGTGGAATTCACCATGGAATTCCAAGTGGTAGACGTGGCAGTATCATACAATCTTCTATTGGGGCGACCCTGGATCCATGCCGCAAAAGCAGTGCCTTCTACGTTGCATCAGATAGTGAAATTTGAATGGGATAGGCAAGAGATAGTGGTGCACGGGAATGATGGTACATGCATCGTGGGTGATGCCATTGTACCCTTCATAGAGACTGATGACGACAAAGGTCCTTGGGTCTACCAGATTTTTGATACAGTCTCAGTTGACAAAGTTTCTGAAGGTGATAACCTTCCACTGCCCAGAATCGCAGCGGCCACCTTCATGATAGCCTCGGAAATGTTAAACAGTGGGTTTATACCTAGCAAAGGTTTGGGGGTTGACTTGCAAGGTATTGTCCAGCCAGTTTCGTTGCCCAAGAATCTGGATACTTTTGGGTTGGGATACAAGCCTACAATAGCAGACATAAGACAAGCTCGGAAGCTGAAGAAGAGAGGTTGGGTTCTTCCCAAGCCGGTTCCTCGTCTGTCCAGATCCTTTGTCAGAGCAGGTAGTAGAAGTTTGTCGGTCCCAAAAATTCTCGGACCGCTGATTGGGTTAGATGGGGATTTGAATCAAAGTTTTGAAAGGTTGTTCGCCAACGGTCAACATGATAGAAGCTGGAGAAGGTTCCAGTAAGGCAGATATACAGTTATTGGGGCCTAGGGCCAATATCAACAATTGGACATCTTCTCCTCTTCCTACCCGGAAGGAGTCTTGGTAGTAGGCTCTGATTTTTCTTTCTTGCTTTCTGGATTATTCCAGGGTGTAATCTAAATTTTGTTTTATTTTGTATTCGGCAAAAGTGTGAAACTCTGTTACCACGCATTTTAATAAAATGAAAGTTTTCTCCCTTTATTTTGTTTTAATCTTGTTTTCTTCTTTTTTTCTTTCTGAACACTTCTCTTTATACTGGTTCTAATGACATGGCATGCACAACGGATCTTCAACCTAGTCTAAAAAATCAATCTGATTCCAAACTAATTGTACAAAATGTCAATTATGACGATGAATTGGAATACAATGAGGATGAGGCCTTTGAAGAGATAAACAGAGAATTAAGCCAGTTCGAAGAGAAACCCAAGCCCAATTTGAATGACACTAAAGCGGTCAATTTGGGGGATGCGGACAATGTTAGGGAAACCAAAATCAGCATCCACATTGAGCCGGACATCAGGGACGAACTAATCAAAACACTCGTCGAGTTCAAAGACGTTTTTGCATGGTCGTATGATGACATGCCGGGCTTAAGCACCGATCTAGTGGTTCACAAATTGCCCACTGACCCGACATGCCCTCCCGTCAAGCAGAAATTGAGGAAGTTCAAAACTGATATGAGTGTGAAGATTAAGGAAGAAATAACCAAGCAATTAGACGCAAAGGTTATTCGGGTCACTAGATATCCAGAATGGTTAGCCAATGTTGTGCCGGTGCCGAAGAAGGACGGGAAGATCAGAGTATGTGTGGACTATCGCAATCTCAACAAAGCAAGCCCAAAGGATAACTTCCCACTACCCAATATCCACCTCTTAATTGACAACTGTGCAAAGCGAGAGATTGGGTCTTTCGTGGATTGCTATGCTGGGTATCATCACATTCTGATGGATGAGGAAGATGCAGAGAAGACGGCTTTTATCACGCCATGGGAAGCTTACTGCTATCGGGTGATGCCATTTGGTTTGAAGAATTCTGGGGCGACGTACATGAGAGCAATGACTACTGTGTTTCATGACATGATACACAAAGAGATTGAGGTGTACGTGGATGATGTGATCATAAAATCCAAGCACCAGGAAGATCATGTAGCAGACCTAAGGAAGTTCTTCCAAAGACTTCGAAAGTACGATATTAAGCTCAACCCAGCCAAATGTGCATGCGGTGTTCCATCTGGGAAGCTGTTGGGATTCATCGTTAGTCGGCGAGGCATTGAGTTGGACCCAGCAAAGATCAAATCCATCCAAGAATTGCCACCACCGAAGAACAAAACAAAAGTGATGAGTCTGTTGGGAAGGTTAAACTATATCAGCAGGTTCATCGCTCAACTCACGGCAATGTGTGAACCCATTTTTCGACTACTGAAGAAAGATGCTGCGGTAGAATGGACGGAAGAATGTCAAGAAGCATTTGACCAAATCAAAGGGTATCTATCAAACCCACCTGTGTTGGTTCCACCCGAGCTGGGAAGATCATTGATTCTCTATCTAACGGTCCTGGAAAATTCGTTTGGTTGCATACTAGGGCAACACGACATTACAGGAAGGAAGGAGAAAGCCATCTATTATCTCAGCAAGAAGTTTACGGTCTACGAGGTTAAGTACACTCAGCTTGTGAAAACATGTTGAGCCTTAACTTGGGTGGCACAGAAACTGAAGCATTATCTGTCATCCTATACTACTTATCTCATTTCACGCTTGGATCCATTGAAGTATATTTTCCAGAAGCCTATGCCCACAGGGAGGTTGGCGACATGGCAAATATTAATCACGGAGTTTGACATCGTCTATGTGACGAGGACGGCCATGAAAGCCCAAGCATTGGCCGATCACTTGGCTGAGAATCCTGTTGATGAAGAATATGAGCCATTGAGGATGTATTTTCCGGACAAAGAAGTGATGCATATAGATGAGTTGGAATTGACCAAGGAACTGGGGTGGAAGATTTTCTTTGATGGAGCTGCAAATGCAAAGGGGGTTGGAATCGGAGCGGTACTCATTTCGGAAACAGGACATCATTATACTAGTTATGGCTCAGTTGCGTTTCTATTGTACCAACAACATGGCTGAGTATGAGGCGTGCATATTGGGCCTACATTTAGCAGCCGATATGGATGTCTAGGATGTTTTGGTCTTGGGAGACTCGGACCTCTTGGTGCATTAGATTCAGGGTGAATGGGAAACACGGGATTTAAAGCTCATACCATATCGACAATGCTTGCACGATCTGAGCAAGCGATTTCGATCAGTGGAGTTCAGACACATCCCAAGAGTCCACAATGAGGTTGCCGATGCTTTGGCCACTTTAGCATCGATGTTGCACCACCCAGACAAAATTCATGTTGACCCATTGCATATTCAGGTTCGTGATCAGTATGCCTATTGCCACATGGTAGAGGAAGAAATGGATGGCGAACCATGGTTCTATGATGTCAAAGAATACCTTAGGATGGGGATATACCCGGAGCAGGCCACCGGATATCAAAAAAGAGCCATTCGGCGATTGGCAAATGGGTTTTTCCTCAGTGGAGGAGTGCTTTACAAAAGAACACCAGATCTGGGTTTGCTGAGATGTATAGATGCTAGACAAGCCACGACAGTAATGACAGAGGTACATGCCGGAGTTTGTGGGCTACATATGAGTGGATATGTGTTGGCAAAGAAGATTCTTCGAGCAGGATATTATTGGCTCACTATGGAGCGTGATTGTATTAGTTTCATGTGAAAATGTCATCAATGTCAAATACACGGAGATCTGATTCATTCTCCGCCAACAGAATTGCATGCAATGTCAGCACTATGGCCATTTGTGGCATGAGGCATGGATGTCATCGGACCTATTGAGCCGGCAACTTCCAACGGCCATAGGTTCATTCTGGTAACCATCGATTATTTCACTAAGTGGGTTGAGGCTAAGACTTTCAAGTCGGTAACCAAGAAGGCAGTGGTGGATTTCGTTCATTCCCATATCATCTGTAGATTTGGGATCTCGAAGGTGATCATCACGGACAATGGTGCTAATCTTAACAGTAGTTTGATGAAAGAGGTCTGTCAACAGTTCAAGATTACACACCGTAATTCCACCCCCATCGTCCAAAGGCAAATGACGCGGTTGAGGCAGCTAACAAGAACATAAAGAAGATATTGAGAAAAATGGTAGAAGGATCCAGACAATGGCATGAAAAGCTACCATTTGCGTTGTTGGGTTATTGCACTACTGTTCGTACTTCAGTAGGAGAAACTCCTTATTCGTTGGTATACGGAACTGAAGCAGTGATACCAACAGAGGTTGAGATTCCGTCCCTCCAAATTGTCGCTGAGGCTGGGATTGACGATGATGAATGGGTTAAGGCCCGATTGGAACAATTGAGCTTCATTGATAAAAAGAGATTGACAGCAGTATGTCATGGCCAATTGTATCAAAAGAGAATGGCAAAAGCATATAACAAAAAGGTGCGTCCCAGGAGGTTTGAAGTGGGACAGCAGGTGCTGAAAAGAATCTTGCCACATCAGGCCGAAGCAAAGGCAAGTTCGCCCCGAATTGGCAAGGGCCGTTTATTGTGATCAGGGTATTATCCAATGGCGCTCTATGTCTGACAGATGTCGAAGGGAGATGCATCAACATGGCTATCAATTCTGACGCAGTCAAGAGATACTATGTGTAATTTCTTTGATTGTAAATGTTAGTTGTTTTGTTTGTTTGTACTAGCATTTATCGGAGAATGAAATGACGGAGGCAATTTTTCTACTATCCAAACACTTTAACCTTTGTTTCCCCCCTTTGAGCCTCACTTAGTCTTTCACACCCCTCTCTTGGAATCGTTGATGAAAATAAAATAAATAAAAAAAATAAAAAATAAATAATATATGTTAAAAAAAAACAAAAAACAAAGGAAAGTCACAAGAAAAACAAAGGAATGAGTGAACTACGTTCAACCTAATTCCTCAAAGAGGATACGTAGGCGCCTTACGGCTCGGTCAAAGTGTAATAAAAAATCAAAAATCCCCCAAGCAAGAAAACTGGGGCAGAAGTTATGTTTTAAAATTTTTTGGGAAAAGTTTGATTCCAAGAAGTTGTAATGTTTTACTCATCAAAGTTGCTTTTGAATTATTGATATCCTTTCCTTTTATCCCCACACAAAAACCCTGTTGATGTCCAAAAAGACCTCCCGATCAGTATCCGAGAGGTGCCAAGCTAGGCAAATGAAAGCCGAGAGTAACACACTGATCTGCGACTGAATGAGGATCATGAGCTGAAAGAATTTATAGCCAAAAGAGTCCCCTATGGATAGAATCTTATCGGTAGCCCTCCAATCCCCAACAGAGAAAAGAAAAATAAAAGGAGAGAGTCTTACCGGTGAAAACTTTCACAGGCACCATAAGGCGCGAAAGCTGAGAGAAACAAAATGAGAGAGTCTTATGGTGAAAACCTTCACGGGCACCATGAGGCAACAGGAGTTGAAAGAAATGAGAGAGTCTTGCTAGTGAAAACCCCTCGAAGGGCACTATGAGGCGACAAGATAGGAGTGGCGGAAAAAATCCGCATTCGGCAAAGATCGGGTACCTGTTCATCCCCAGCAAAATGAGGACATTAGAAAGATTGATTGATGCAAATAGACTGGGTTGATTAATCCGGAATACATAACATGACCGTTGGGATCGGTTATACTGTTCAGATAAGTCCTTTTTCTTTTCTTTTTCCCCGCATTTGTTCAAAAAGATCTTTTCTATCTTTTTGAAGTCATTACTTTTCTTGGTTTAAAGACTCTTCTCCAGCAGTTTGTTTTGAGAAAGATTTTTCGGAGCTTACTACCAATTGTCAAATGGTGCAAAGCAAAATGCAAGCAGGACAGACCAAAGATAAGGGAAAACACGGAGAAAGACAGAAAAACCACAGTTGGGAAATTTGTGGATAAGGATCATCGGGAAGAAGGAGCATCCCTGGCAGATCATCGACCAAGAGAGTCGGACAACACGCAGCGGGGAAGGAAAATGGGAAAAATCATCCGTGGCAGGAATGATATCATACCCAGCAAATAACAACATTCCCCCAACAAGTTTTGGGGAACGCATAACAAGGAAAAGAGAAAGGGAAAAACCATCCCCAGCAGGAGTGGCATGACCAATCGCCACGTTTTAAACTGACAAATTTTTCGTTGATTTGAGGCAGGGAAAGGAAATGTTATTGATGGCGGAAAGACGTGGCCACAAAGAAGATTATCAAACTGGGGCAGAAAATTTTCTCTCATTGCGAAAATTTTCTTGAAAAAAAAAACCATTTGAGGAAGATGGAAGATAACACAAGTTTTGAAGGAAATGGAATCCCCAACAGTTTACGAAAGAAGGCGATACAAGTTTTAGAGAAAGTGACCTTCAGAGAAGCAAGATAATCTGAGTCTTAAAGACAGTGGTCTTTGAACCAGGGTTATCCCCAGCAGCGCTGAAAGAAGGAAAACAACAAGTGTTAATGAAGGAAATTGTGTCTCCAGCAGACAGAACAAAAGGGTGAAATGTGGGGTCAGAACAAGCAAAAGGCCAATGTCATCCCCAGCAAGTTTCAAAGAAGTGAAACACCAGTTTGAGGGAAGCAGTTGTTATCGAAGAAGTCAGGAGCCCGCCTGTAGAATGGAGGTTGTTATATTTTCAAACCGAAGAAGCCGGGAGCCCGCCCGTAGAACGGAGGTGTTACTTTTCAAGTTTGAAGGTTGAAGTCTGGAGCCCGCCCGTAGAACGGAGGTGTTACTTTTTAAGTTGTTGAAGTCGGGAGCCCGCCCGTAGAACAGAGGTGTTGATTTTTAATTTGCTGAAGTCGGGAGCCCGCCCGTAGAACGGAGGTGTTACTGCTTAAGTTATTGAATTCGGGAGCCCGCCCGTAGAACGGAGGTGTTACTTTTTAAGTTGTTGAAGTCGGGAGCCCGCCCGTAGAACGAAGGTGTTGATTTTTGAGTTACTGCATTCGGGAGCCTGCCCGTAGAACGGAGGTGTTACTTTTTAAGTAGAACGGAGGTGTTACTGTTCAAGTTGTTGAAGTCGGGAGCCCGCCCATAGAATGGAGGTGTTACTTTTTAAGTTGTTGAAGTTGGGAGCCCGCCCGTAGAATGGAGGTGTTACTTTTCAAGTTTGAAGGTTGAAGTCGGGAGCCCGCCCGTAGAATGGAGGTGTTATTTTTTTTAAGTTGCTGAAGTCGGGAGCCCGCCCGTAGAACGGAGGTGTTATTTTTTTAAGTTGCTGAAGTCGGGAGCCCGCCCGTAGAACAGAGGTGTTGATTTTTTAATTTGTTGAAGTCGGGAGCCCGCCTGTGGAATGGAGGTGTTACTTTTCAAGTTTGAAGGTTGAAGTCGGGAGCCCGCCCGTAGAACGGAGGTGTTATTTTTTTTAAGTTGCTGAAGTCGGGAGCCCGCCCGTAGAACGGAGGTGTTATTTTTTTAAGTTGCTGAAGTCGGGAGCCCGCCCGTAGAACGGAGGTGTTGATTTTTAATTTGTTGAAGTCTGGAGCCCGCCTGTAGAACGGAGGTGTTACTTTTTAAGTTGTTGAAGTCGGGAGCCCGCCCGTAGAATGGAGGTGTTACTTTTCAAGTTTGAAGGTTGAAGTCGGGAGCCCGCCCGTAGAACGGAGGTGTTATTTTTTAAGTTGCTGAAGTCGGGAGCCCGCCCGTAGAACGGAGGTGTTATTTTTTAAGTTGCTGAAGTCGGGAGCCCGCCCGCAGAACGGAGGTGTTGATTTTTTAATTTGTTGAAGTCTGGAGCCCGCCCGTAGAACAGAGGTATTGATTTTTAAGTTGTTGAAGTCGGGAGCCCGCCCGCAGAACGGAGGTGTTGCTTTTCAAGTTTGAAGGTTGAAGTAGGGAGCCTGTCCGTATAACAGAGGAATACATTTTAAGTTGAAGTCAGTAAAGCGGATGATTACAGCAAGACCCCAGCATAAGTTCATGTTCGGCAGTCAAGAAAGGCCGACAATGTCAAGACAGAAATAAAGAAACATCAGAGGAAACAAGCCAATAGGAAAACAAGGCAACAAGAGCGAGCCTGAAAATTTAGATAAGGTTTTGTAATTCATAGACTAGTTTAGTCTAGCTTCTTATTTTTTGTTTTAGCCTGGTGTAATAAGGAGGTCAGTAAGCAGTTGTAGCAACAGCAACGACAGTAACAGCAAGATCACAGCTTCATGGTAGTCCCAGTTACCAAAACTTCCCAAACTATATTGACCTGATTCCCTTTTGCCAGGGATATGTAGGAGACCTTTTGAAGCAAAGGTTCGGTCAAATCTTTTCAAAAATGCTTCACACGGAGTACTCAAACGGGCAAAAATTCGCTCGCTCACTTTATCTTTGCACGAAAACTCTTCGTGTTTTCGGACAAAGAGGGGCAGCTATAAGCACGTGATTTTGCCCTATAGGAGAATTACTCCCAAAAATTCAAAATAAAATAGTTTTGTGTCGTGTGTGATTTTTGTGAATTTTGTGTTTATTTTTCTCTCATTGTTCGCATTTGTCCGTGCGTGTTTATTTGTTTAAATTAATATAAAATACAAAATATGTCACATTTGCATCTAGGATTCGGTTCTACATTTAGGAGTAATTAAGTCTGTTTGGCGATGAATGAAAATCACAAAAAATATGTACTTTGCATTCTTAGCATTTAAGGTCTAGTTGTGCGATTCTATTTAAATTGATACTTAATGGTATGTGATAATTATTACTTAGAGTTAATTAAGTATTTGTTTTTAAAAAAAAAGATAATTTTTGTTTTATAATTTAATTTAGGATTTTGGTTTTAAAATTAGAAAATAAAAGGAAAAAGAAAAGAAAACAATTGAAAAATAAAGAGAAAACTCGGACCAGGCCCAAAACAGCCCAGTCCTCGCCCCAGTCCAGTCCGTCTGAGACCAAGCCCAAAACGACACTGTCTAGGCATGTATAATCTGAACCGTCGATCTCCCAAGATCGAACGGCCCAGTCCACCCCCATCTTCGACGAAACGACATCGTTTCAATCCTGTTGATCCAGGCCATTCATTTCATTTGATCTGACGGCCGCAAATCACTCCCATGCCCCGACCCATTCACGTCCAAAGACCGATCCAATCCCGGGGTAAATGAAGCGACGTCGTTTCCATTAATGAATGGATCCAAGCCGTTGATCTCATCAGATCGAACAGCCTAGATTCATTCCACCCGTTTGTATATGAGCAACCAAACACACCCTACGCCCCCCCTCAAACCAAGCCCCCTCACCCCCATCGTCTCTCTCTCTGAAGTTCAGAGACGAACCAGCACCAAACCCTAGCGCCGCCCCTGACTACCTCCGCCTTAAACCCGGCGGCCGGAGGTCCAACGACCACCAAAATAACACCCTAAAGCCATTAGACCACCCTCAATCCAAATCCCTTACCCGTTTTGCTCGAATCAGCCCGTAGCTTCTCGAATCTTCGATCGAAGATTCGAGCAAAACTTAAAACTACCCCAACCGGCCCCAAACTCATAACAGACACTCCCCTGACCTCCCTCGTAACCAAACCAAGCCTGGTTTGGTTCGAATCTAACCAGAAAACTTCAAGCCCCAAATCGACTGTGTGAATCCTAGAACACAACACCATGTGGGTCTGTCCAAATTAATGAAGGGTTGGGGTCTAATAGGCCTCAATCGAGGTGTTCTCAGTTGAGAACACTTCGATTAAAGTCCGTTTGACCTCAAAAGGGGTCGAGTCAAGCCTGGGTCGTTTTCGTTCCTAAGCTTCCGAGATAAGTTCTTCTCTTCCTTCTGTTCTTGTTTGTGTTCTATTTGTGTTTGCTTGCGTGTTTAGTTAATTTGTTTGATTTTTCTATTATTTTTCTTTCAATTATGTCCGTTTTCATAAGACCTTTTATTTGGTCATTTTCTTCTGTTTGTTTGTTACTTGTACATATAATGAGTTATGTGTTCAACCTGTTTAAAGTCATAGAATAGTTAAGTTCATGTTAAAATTCCCTGTTGCATCTAAAGTCACTGAAAGCCATCTGGTAACCTGCTTGATATATCTTGTTTATTGATTGCTAGCTATCTGTTATAGCTCGTATGGTCAATTAAGTAAGTGTCGTCAACTGAACTCACTTGGAAAACTAGAAAAAACATGAGTCTGCTCATTACAGTAGAATTTCTAGCCTGTTCCTCTTGTCAATATGCTTGTTCAATATTGCTTTGATCTTTGTCTGCATTTTTAATTGCCTGCTTGATCCTTTGGCTTTAAGTTGGTCAGGATTGGTTCCCAATATGACCAACTCAGGCCATTGGATTAATTCCCCTGTTTGACTGGGCTTGAATCAATGAATGAATTTAGGGAATTGGTTATAGATGATAAGTTTAATGCAAATGGGAAGGGGTATTCTCAGTAAGTCACAGTAGGTTCAGGGGGTATTTTGGGAATAGAAAACTTGCTGAATTGTTAAGTTAATGTAACATTAAAGCTAATGTATTATTTAATAAAAGTGGGGAACAAGATATAATGGTATTGACAAGTTTTAAGGGTAAAAAATTAAACAATAGGCTGCCAATACACATTTGAATTAAAAAAGAGAACCAGACACATAGTAGTGTAGCTGTAAGAGAATATTATGGGCTGATCTAT
>MU707491.1:6068-41316 GCA_026770625.1 Nicotiana glauca
TATTCAATGAAACAGTAGTTTTTTATGTTTTCAGAGATTTTTTATGTTTTTGGATTTTTGTAGAGTTTAAATTTCAAACTTTGGAATTTTAAATTGAGAAGAGAGTTTTGGGGGGAATTTGGAGGCTGAAACTTGTGTGTTAAGGCAGAATCTGCTGCCTTTTATAGGCAGGAAAGTAGATAGAAGTTTCTAGAACACTTCATTTATTTTTCCCCCTCAATTAGCCTCCCAGACCTTGACGCTTACCTTGAACCCAAACGGTCCAACTGGTCAAACTAATTGGGCCATAACCCTGAATACCATACAAACTTTAACCAATTGACCTAACTCAATGGGTCGAGACACACCCAAATTGACTCTATATTGGGCTTCCTGATTTCAGAGCCCGTATGAACCTATTGGGCTAGGTAGAATTACCCCCGAGAAGGATTGAAAATCTTTTCCATAAAACCCAATAAGACAAAGAAAATAGAGCAAATAAACATGGTAAGCCCAATTCTGAAACACACCAATCAAGAAATTTAATACTAACTTAGGAAAACAAACGAGATTATTTTAATACACATGAATTAACTAAAAAAAACTATTGTTATGCGAAAGAAAATGGGAGAACAGAAAAGCTAAACACAAGAACAGGGGTGAAAAACAAAAGATAGAAGGAGAGAAATTCGATGAAGAAAACAAAAGCGGAGAGATGGAAAAAATACCTTTGAATCATAAGAATAAAAGCTGATAAGGCATTTGAAACACTTTGATTCAAAACATGTATTAACCGTATGTTTTCAACGAAAACAAACAGCCAACACCCATTTCGAACCCTATTACTGAAAGAAATTGGAAAGCTTGATGGATTCTTTTTCCCTTCATTTTCAGATTCATAAACGAGTCGATTTGGAGAGGATTTAAGGATAATCGATGGTGGACTGGGGTTAAGGGAAGGCTGATAACTGCATGGGCAAAATTTGGGGTGGCTTCAAGCTTTCGCCGCCAGTCGAAAATGGCAAGGGATCGAGAGGCGGCGTTTAGGGTTTATCGGAGAAGATGAGAGACAGAGAAGGCCTACGTGTGTCTTAGGTTTAATGTGGGTATTCAAACATATATGTATTAAAGGATCCGTTAATTTCCAACCGTTAGATGTAGCAAAACCAACGATCCAGATTTGATCACGAGGCATTTGGTTACCTGGGGATATTGGATTGGGTCAAGGCGGTTTGGGGCCATGTAAAGGGACTTTGGATGGGTTTCAGGTGCAAGGGGTTTAGGCTTGGGGTTTGAAATGAGCCCAATTTTTGATCTCTTGTTAAGATCATCATTTTTAATTGTTTTTCCTTTTGATTTTATTTTTCTTTCATTTTGTATTTTTGTATTTTTTTATTTCTTTTTGTTATTTTCAAAATATATTTTGTATTATTTTTTATTTAATAAAGATGAAAAAACTAAAATAAAGTCCTAATATATTCCAAAGCTAAACTAATTAACTTCTAAATTTATTTAAAACCATTTCGTGACAAATTCACAATTAAAACACAGAATGAACTATTTTTCTTATTTATTTCATATTTGTTCTAAAACAAATTAACCCTAAATTAATTCTAAAATATGATATTAGATCCTAAATGCAAATGCGAATTTTTATATTTTTCGTATGAATTAAGATGCACAGATAAAATGCAACAATTACCAAAAAATGACACAAAAAATTTACGAAAAAATGTAAAAATAAACAAAAAAAATTCATTTTTGTTTGAAATTTTTGGGAATAATTCATATATAGGGAAAAAATCACGTGCTCATAGTACCAAGTTCTGAAAGCTGTTTTTGGAATATCTTGCTCCATTATTTTCAATTGGTGATACCTAGACCGCAAGTCGATCTTTGAAAAACACATAGCACCTTGCAATTGGTCAAACAAGTCATCTATTCTAGGTAGAGGGTATTTATTTTTGATGGTGACTTTGTTAAGCTGCCGGTAGTCAATACACATTCGCAACGACCCATCTTTCTTCCTTACAAACAAAACTGGTGCGCCCTATGGTGACACACTCGGCCGGATGAAACCATTTTCTAGCAAATCCTTCAATTGTTCACTTAGCTCTTTTAATTTAGCCGGTGCAATTCTGTAAGGTGGAATTGATATAGGTTGTGTGCCTGGCATCACATCGATCCCAAAGTCTATCTCCCTGTCTGGAGGAACCCCAGGGAGCTCATCTGGAAAGACATCCGGAAATTCATTCATAACAAGTACGGACTCAAGGCTAGGTACCTTGGCATCATTGTCCATAAGATGGGCTAAATGATAGATACACCCCTTCCTGATCATCTTTGCGGCCTTAAGGTAAGAAATAAACCAACATTTAGGGACTACATTATCCCCTTTACATTTCATCACGGGCTCATTAGGAAACTCAAGCCACATAGTTCTAGTTCGACAATCAAGCTTGCAAAACATGAGTAAAGCCAATCCATTCCCATTATTACATCAAAATTTACCATCCCCAATTCAATAAGATTGGCCGTTGTATCCCTACCATGCGCCATGACAACACAACTTTTATAAGCTCGAGTAGCCAAAATTGACTCACCAATGTGAGTAGATACCTAGAATGGTTCATGAAGTTGTTCTAGTTCTATCCCGAATTCCACAGCAACAAAAGGGGTAACATATGACAGGGTGGAACCGGGGTCAATAAGTGCATACACATCATGGGATTGGAAAGTCAGAATACATGTAACAACATCTAGAGAAGCCTCTAGAGTCTGGTGATCACTCATAGCATAGAACTGGTTGGGCCCTCCTGAACTCTGCTCACCACCCATAGTTGCACCTCGCTCTGCGGGTGCTGTGGTATCTCGAACTGGAGAGGGGGATGAAGATGTAGCAATTGCTGGACTGGATGAAGGTGTTGAGCCCCTACCCACTCCCTAGTGGGATGCATGACAGTGCCTCTGAATGTGTCCCATCATCCCGCATCCATAGCACACGGGTAACTCCAAGTAGCAAACCCATGAGTACATCTTCCCGCACTTGGGGCACGAAGACCTCTTCTGCTGCTGGGATCTCTCTCCCGATCGACCCAGCTAATGGGATCCTCTGTTTCCCTGACTGGGCCTGAAATGACTCCACTGCTGCTACTGGTTGGGCCTTGATAGTGGTGCACTAGCTGAAGACTGTGCAGCAGACTGTGACAGTCCTGATGTTCCTCCCCGAAAAGCTGATCTTCCCCCACCTAGTGATTCACACCTGCTGCCTGCAGACTGTATCTTTCTGTTACCCTCTCTCTCCATCTTGTTGTACAGTTTACGATTTTCTGTGGCCTGAGAAAATGCCACCATCTTCGCAAAATTCATGTCAGAGTTCAATGCAGCTATAGAAGCCTCGTTAATAGTAAAACGATTAAGACCCTTAACAAACCGGCGCACCCTAGCATCCATTGTAGGCAAAATGTGAATAGCATACTTGGACAAGCGGGCAAACTCCATATGGTACTCCCACACACTTCTGCTACCCTATTTCAGATTTTCAAACTCCGCTACATAGGCTGTCATGGTCTCAGCAGGTAAAAAATGATTTATAAAGGCATCAGCGAACTCACTCTACCTCACCAGAGGGCTCCTCTCCACGTGGGAATCTTTCCATAACTCAAACCATGCATAGGCCACCCCTTTCAAATGGAAGGCAACCAACTCTACTCCCTCTGTCCCAGTTGCACGCATAACCCTAAAGGGTTTTGTGCATCTCATCAATAAAATCCTAAGGGTCTTCTTCTGGATTGGCACCCGTAAACACTAGAGGGTCTAACTACAGAAATCTATTTACCTTGGAACTGGTGGAATACCCTTGTTGGCTAGATGAACTAGTGCAACATTTAACCTCTGGGCCTGGGAGGCCACTAGCTGTGTCAGCATCTGAATAGCTCCCCTAGGATCCCCATCAGAGATACCATAACCGGAAACTGGGGCTGGAGGCTGGACATGAGTATCAATAGGAGGGATAGTAGTATCCTCCGCAGGTGTAGCAACCGGGGTAGTCTGCTCTGGAACAAGAGAACCAGGCAGGGTGATAGCAGGGCGACTACCCTCACCTGCAGCATCAAGCAATGATTCATCAGCCACTCCTGAGGTGTCATTGGCTCATTGGCAATTTTTTCTTTCTTCTTATGTGTCATTTACTGAAAGATAGAGCAATTCATTAGTTAGAGGGAGAAATAGTATCACAATTTCCGCACGATCCAGAATACCAAAGAAGGTTGTTATTCCTAATGCACAAGTAGCCTCCAACTTATAGATGTGGTTGACTTCACACCGATAAGAAGGACTCTACAAGACATAGTTCCGAAATATCCTATGACACTTTAAAACCTTAGGCTCTTATACCAAGTTTGTCATGCCCAAACCTCGGGAGACGCGGCCAGTGCTCAATCGAGTGAACCCAATTGAGAAAGCCTTATCAAATACTTCCTACCCAACTCAATGCAACTAAGGGATCCGATTCCGTTTAATTAGAAAATAAAAAGGGTTGTACATTCAACATGGATATCTTATTTTACAACACAACCTCAATCGTAGTTAGGCTTCCAAGATTCCATACAGTTATAGTCTAGAAGAAAGCAAGAGTACAAGGTTACGAAATGGTTCATTGACCTATCCAATACCCGTACATAACCCACACAAACGTCTATGGAGCTTTTAAGGATACAAAAGACAATGATAACAACATCGACAACAAGGCCCCGACTATATCTCAAGATGGATATCTATAACAAAAGGTGTACAACATAAGCCCTTGAAGGAGAAAGGGGATCACCAAGATTTTGAGAAGAGGATGCTCCGCTAAACACGATCGGCACTATCCACTATGGATCCACCTACATTCATTTAAAAATGTAGCGCCCCCGGTAAAAGGGACATTTGTACCATGGAATAGTACTAGTATGTATAACTAAACACCATGCTATTAGAAAAAATAACCATACAAGAGTAAAGAGGAAATCGTAAAGTCAACAAAGTTTCAAATAAGCATCATGCCAACAATATAAGGAGGTTCACATGATTTTCACATAGTTCTTGAAATTTTAGATTGGAGGATCCCACACTGTTGCATCATTATCCATATTTACACCGCTTCTGTGAGCGGAGTCCGATCACGGCCCGATTGGCTAAGCCGTCTCCTCGAGACGTTACCATTATTTCATTCACACTTTCCAATTTCAATCATCAATACATTACCACCATGTGTATATATGTCATGGCATTCGATCACGGCCCGATCAGCTAAGCCGTCTCCCTGAGACGTTACCATTTTCCATTATTCATCTCACACCAATCTTTGGTTACACATGTATTAGTTTACCAGCACTTGGGGCCACAATTTCCACATTTCATAACTCACGTTTCACATTGTTCCCATTTTCAACATTTACCTTGACACTGAAAGTAATAGGCATATACCAAAGCAATTTAAGTCATAAGCATAGAGGGGAATTCGTCAATTTTGGCATATTAGTCCCAAAGTAACCTTGGCATGACAGTTAGGCATTTAGAACATAAATCATGTTCTTCACACATCTTCCATTTACAAGAATAACACGTTAAACACATAAAGAAGTACTTACCATATACATTTTCACAACACCAATTCACTTAACATAACAAGCACTGCATCCATTGTCACACCTCCTTTTTTACACACCCGAAGGTAGTACAAAGAGAGTTTTTCCACTTTAAGTGACATTATTCGAAATGAGATTATTTTATTTTATTTAGAGTCGCCACTTGGAATATTTTAATTAGTGTCCCAAGTCACCGGTTTATTTTAAATCCCAAATCGAGAAAACTTTTGACTTTCCTTTTGAAGTCTGCTTCTGAATAAGGAATTCTATTAACCCAAGGGAAGGTGTTAGGCACCCCCCCCCCCCCCGATTCCGTTGTTCTAACACGGTCGCTTAAACTATAATAATTGGTCTATTATCTGACTTTAATATATGTTTTAGCCTATGGTATAATTTTAAACTTATTAACCGCTTTTAATTATTTTTAGGAAGATTCAACGTCATTTAAAAAACATCTTGAACTACGTCACATGAAATGCACCCATGGTCCACGACACATTTTACTGGATTTGGGTCACATGAAATACACACCCGAGTTTAGAAAATTAACTTTTAAAATAGCGCGCCTAAACCAACTACGCACTTCCAAATTTGTGAGGGCCATGGAGAATTCAACTAAATGGTACACCTCGATTTCTAAAGAATTAAATTAATTAAGTGAGGGCCATGCGTTTTGAGATTTTATGTGGCACGGCGCACCTCGATTCCGAAACATGGTAAGATAGACTAGCATGAAACATGGTATCATCATTATTCCTATTTAAACATGTCATTTGAGGTTGGATGATTACCTGGCTACAGCAAATAAACAAAGGAAAAGCCTGAGGTTAAGAAGGAGCAGCAGCAGTAACCTAGAAAAATGAAAACAAACATCAGTAACTTCAGCCAAAACCAAACACAACAGAATAAAAAGCAATGGAACAATGCACAATAGCCTCAAACCAGACTTTTAAAACCCAAAACTCAAGTCATTTTTACCCAGGCGCACGACTTTGAAACTTCTCAGAATTTTAGCTAACAAAGAGGATCAGAAAACCAAAATCAAGCAGAATTTTGAGCAGTTTTCCCAACGAAATGCAGGGATTTCAATGTTATTTTATAGTTTTTCTCAAGACTCATCCGTGTCAATTTTTCAGGATTTTTAGTCTCTAATTTTTCTCCCTTGTGAGTGAAGAAAGAATGCCTTTATAGGCAAGCCTTAGGGCAGTAAGAATGAATTCTGTTTTTGTACTTTAAGTCCTTTTCGAATTTTTATTTTTGTTGTTATATCCTTAGCATAAAAATCAGCTTTTCAAATTAGTCCCAAAGCCACCTTCCAAGAAGCTTCCCAAATCAGCTACAAATATATTCCCTAGTCTAAATTCCTAAATTAACCCCTAGGACCCTTGTTTTTACCCATGAAACCTCATGGGTCAAGTTGACTCAATGGTTCAGCCCAAACCTAGGCTTGCCAGACCCGGGTCGAATCCCTTTTCCCGGGCCTCTAATTTTAGAAACCAGGTTTAATCAGCAATTAAAATTACCCAACTAATGACTTACAGAGTCATAAAGACTCATAAGGTCTAGGGCCCAAAGAAAAATAGAAAAAAACAATCATTCGAACAAAATCTTACACAGAATAAAATTGGTCTAAATAAAAGTAGACTTAATACTAACATGCATACAAAAATGATTTTGAGAAATTAAAAACACAAGAAAGAATCGAGAATAAGAGAAAGGAGTAGAAGATAATAAGATATAAAAAAGGAAGAAGAGATAAACAAAAGAAAAGGAAAAATACCTAAAATGGCTCGGGCAGTAAAGAAATGAGACAAATCTTGAGACCTTAAAATTTAGGCCGAGTTTGACGTTAATCGTTTGTTCTTGTCAAGAACACATGAATAAAATCTAACTAGACCTCAATTCTTCACTAGAATCTTGATTTAGGTGTTTTGGGGATTTTAGGGTTCCACTTCAGATTCGAGATTCAAAGAAATCTAGGGTGATTCAAGGGAAAAGGGTTATGGATTGGGAAAGGGGAGGGTGTGAGGCTTTTGGGGTATTGATTTGGGGGTGATTTGAGGTAGCGCCGCCATCTAAAATGGTGGAAAATTTGGGCGTCGCTCTAGGGTTCATAGAGATGGTCTGAAGAGGGAGATGAGGTGAGAGAGATGAGTTAGAGGGGGGTGGGGGTAGGGGCTTTAGTACAGTTATATAGGAAATTATGGTTAGTTCGTAATCGTTCGACTAAGGGAGATCAAAGGCTGGGATTGGGGATCAAAAACGGGGTCGTTTGGTCCTTGGTGGGGTTTGGACCGGGTATCACATGGGTTTTAGGCCAATTTTGACCGAGTAAAGGGGTTTAAACATTTGGGCTGGGGAATTGAATTAAAAGAGCCCAAAATCCTATTCTTTGTTTCCTTTTTTTCAATTTCAAACTCTTCTTTTCCTTTTCCAAATTAAAATAAAACTTAAATTAAATCTTAAAACTAAATTAACCTATCAAAAATATTAATTACTCAAGCATAGTATTTACCAAAATTAATTAACTCCAAATTTTAAAAAAAAAACTACAAAATTCAAAATTAAAGACTGAAAATGCAACATTAATTAACTCCTAATTTTAAAAAAAGCTACAAAATTCAAAATTAAAGAGTGAAAATGCAAAATGAACTATTTTTTTTTCTGATTATTTCATTTTTGTAACACAAACTAATTTACTAATTAATCTAAAAAATATAAAATTAAATCCTAAATACAAATACAATATTTTTTTTGTTTTGTTATGAATTAAATAGAATTAAAGATGCACACAAAAAATGCAAATAATCAGAAGATTCTACAATAACTCCTAAAAATAATAAATAATTAAAAGAAAAATCTAATTTTTGGGATTTTGTAGGAGTAATTCATGTGAGGCAAAAATCACGTGCTCACATCTGCCCCTTTTTGCTCAGAGACACAAAGGGTTTTCGGGCAAAGATAAATGAGCAATTATGAGGGATTTTTGCCCGTTTGATACTCCGTAAGAAGCATTTTTGAAAAGAGCCTGACCGAACCTTGCTTCAAAGATTGCCTACATATCCTTGGCTATAAAGGAATCAGGTCAGTGTAGTTCTGGAAGTTTTGGTAGCTGAGACTACCAGAAAGCTGTGATTTCACTGTTGTTGCTGCTGCTGCTACTTGCTGAACTCCTTATTACACCAAAATGGAAAATAAAAAGGTAAAACTAGATAAGCCTATCAGCTACGAGTTACAAGATTCCGATCTATAAATCTCTTGAGGCTTGATCTTGAATCTTGGCTAGTTCTTGCTGCAGACTCTGATCCGAATCTTGATGCTCGTCAGCTGTGACCACTGGTTTACTCTTTAGCTATGGATCAAGGCGGGACATGCGAAGCCTATTGCTTCAATCATATCTTGAGCAGTCCGCATCCTTCTCCGCTTCAGCACTTTGAGTTCACTTTTTTTTTGTTGCTCTTTTCTTCTTTTCTTTATTCTGGATTGAGACTCATTTTTTTGGTCATCTCGAACCCTGTGTCTCGAACCCAAACCTGCTCAAACACCAAACAAACAAATGAATGAAATTTTTTTTGCCCCAGTTTTCACTAGGAAAATTTTATGGGTTATTTGTAACTAAGATCTAAACTTCTTTTTTTTAAAGGATACAATAAGGATTGTGTGTCTTTAAAAGGAAAAAGTGACTAGGGAATGGAGGCCCTATGTCTAAAATCTCATAGGGAATGGAGGCCCTATGTTGGAAAAAGGCGAGTAGGGAATGGAGGCCCAATGTCTAAAAATCTCAACTAGGGAATGGAGGCACTATGTTGTCAAAAGGCGACTAGGGAATGGAGGACCTATGTATAAAATCTCAACTAGGGAATGGAGGCCCTATGTTGGCAAAAGGCAGCTAGGGAATGGAGGCCTCATGTCTAAAATCTCAACTAGGGAATGGAGGCCCTATGTTGACAAAAGGCGACTAGGTAATAGAGGCCCTATGTCTAAAAAAATCTCAACTAGGGAATGGAGGCCCTATGTTGACAAATGGCAACTAGGGAAAGGAAGCCCTTTGTCTAAAAAATCTCAATTAGGGAATGGAGGCCCTATGTTGGCAAAAGACAACTAGGGAATGGAGTCCCTATGTCTATAAAATCTCAACTAGGGAATGGAGGCCCTATGTTGGCAAAAGGAGACTAGGGAATGGAGGCCCTATGTCTAAAAATCTCAACTAGGGAAATGGAGGCCCTATGTTAGCAAAAAGGTGACTAGGGAATGGAGACCCTATGTTGGCAAAAAGGCGACTAGGGAATGGAGGTCCTATGTCTTAAAAAATCTCAACTAGGGAATGGAGGCCCTATGTTGGCAAAAGGCGACTAGAGAATGGAGGCCCTATGTCTAAAAAATCTCAACTAGGGAATGGAGGCCCTATGTTGGCAAAAGGCGACTAGGCAATGGAGGCCCTTTGTTGGCAAAAAAGGCGACTAGGGAATGGAGGACCTATGTCTAAAAATCTCAACTAGGGAATAGAGGCCCTATGTTGGAAAAAGAGGCGAGTAGGGAATGGACGCCTATGTCTAAAAATATCAACTAGGGAATGGAGGCCCAATGTTGGCAATAAATGATACTAGGGAATGGAGGCCCTATGTCTAAAAATCTCAACTAGGGAATGGAGGCCCTATATTGGCAAAAAGGCGACTAGGGAATGGAGGCCCTATGTCTAAAAAACTCAACTAGAGAATGGAGGCCCTATGTTGGCAAAAGGCGACTAGGGAATGGAGGCCCTATGTCTAAAAAATTTCAACTAGGAAATGGAAGCCCTATGTTGGAAAAAGGCGACTAGGGAATGGAGGCCCTATGTCTAAAAAATCTCAACTAGGGAATGGAGGCCCTATGTTGGCACAAAAGGCGACTAGGGAATGGAGGCCCTATGTCAACTAGGGAATGGAGGCCCTTTGTTGGCAAAAAAGACGACTAGGGAATGGAGGCCCTATGTCTAAAAATCTCAAGTAGGGAATAGAGGCCTTATGTTGGAAAAATAGGCGAGTAGGGAATAGAGGCCTATGTCTAAAATTTTCAACTAGGGAATGGAGGCCCAATGTTGGCAATAAAGGATACTAGGGAATGGAGACCCTATGTCTAAAAATCTCAACTAGGGAATGGATTGGCAAAAAGGCGACTAGGTAATGGAGGCCCTATGTCTAAAAAATCTCGACTAGGGAATGGAGGCCCTTTGTCTAAAAAATCTCAACTAGGGAATGGAGGCCCTATGTTAGCAAAAGGCGACTAAGGAATGGAGGCCATATGTCTAAAATCTCAACTAGGAAATGGAGGCCCTATGTTGGCAAAAGGCGAATAGGGAATGGAGGCCCTATGTCTAAAAAATCTCAACTAGGGATTGGAGCCCTATGTTGGAAAAGCATAAAAGTAGAGATTGGGGTCCTAAGCTACCATTTTTTGTTTTTGAATTTTCTTCTTATCTTTTTTTTTAAATTTCAATTTCCTTTCTTTTTTTTTTTAATATGTTATGGAATGAGTAAATGCGGAAAAAACTTGGAGGGGACTTCCCTTTTTATGGGTTGTTGATGCAAAGCTATTTTTAGCACTTGCGCATTTCTCTTTCCCTTTTAGTTGCACCTGCTTCTTACATGGTTGCTTTGGATTGCACCTGTTTAAAATTTTCAAACAAAGAACAATTGTTAGTTTGAAACAGTGGTTGGTGTTGCGGCCTTGATTATTTTTGATCATTTGATCTCGGCCCAACTCTTTTGGTGAGAACCTATGTTGCTTGCTGGCCTTTTTGAAATTTGCTCTTTCTTCTAAAATCGAAGAAGTCAACTTTTCCAAAATTTCTCATAACAATTCACCCGTATGGGGCTTTGTCTCTTTCAACTTATTCTGCCTCTAGGGGCTTTTGACTTCGGATTTCTTTTCATTTTCCATAACCTTGATTTCTGAGAATCGGCCATCATGGCTAGTCGGAATCGACTTGATGTACCCGCTGAGGCTGGGTACTTTTCTTTGGACTTGGCTTTTAATAAGGAGAACCCTATAAAACCAATCTTGCCAACTTTTCTTTATATTAGTTTCGGAATAGAGTTAGACTGAAAGGGATTCAAGGAAAAGTAAACAAAGGACAAGAAAAATAAATTTTAGGAGAAGTGCTCATTTGGGGGAGGAAAGAAGGACTTACCTGAGGTATATGCAGACTTCAAAAGACATGAAATGCTTCTTGGACTAGATAACTGATCTGCACAACTATCCAACTTCTCATAAACCCACTGTGGTCTGTGTTTTAAAATCGAGAAACCTTGCCAGTACTCTTTTAATACCAATGGTGGTGAAGGGTTTCTTCTTTTCGTTTAACAGCGCCCTTTGCGGGTTTTCGCCAACCGACCTCTCTCATTTCTCTTCTCACTATCGCCTTATAGTGCTCTTTTATGAGTTTTCACTAACAAGGCTCTCTCATTTTCAATTTCTCTGCTCACCGTTGACTTACGGTTCCTGTGGGTTTTCACCAATAAGACTCTCTCATTTTATTTCTCTCATTTTTATATCATTGGATCCAAACAACTACGTTCTCCAATTTTGAAAACCTTTCGCTGATTGATCGGAAAGACTTGAATAAGGTTTGGGTAAAAAGAATTTGGATTGAATTACAACTTTGGAACTGTTTAGGCGGGATCATTGCCGAACCATTATAACATCTGCCCCAGTTTCACTTTTGGGGGAAATTAGATTTTTGTTTTGGTGTGACTGAACCCCAAAGAAAGGCTACCTACGTATCCTTTCGGAATCAAGTCGAATGTAGTTTAGGGAAACATTTTGTTTTTATTGTTGTTGTTGTTTTTTCTTTTTCTTTTGTTTTGTTTTTTTTTTTTTTTTTTTTTTTTTTTTTTTTGTTTTTTTTTTTTTTTTTGTTTTGTTTTTTTTTTTTTGTTTTTTTTTTTTTTTTTGTTTTGTTTTTTTTTTTTTGTTTTTTTTTTTTTTTTTGTTTTGTTTTTTTTTTTTTGTTTTTTTTTTTTTTTTTGTTTTGTTTTTTTTTTTTTGTTTTTTTTTTTTTTTTTGTTTTGTTTTTTTTTTTTTGTTTTTTTTTTTTTTTTTGTTTTGTTTTTTTTTTTTTGTTTTTTTTTTTTTTTTTGTTTTGTTTTTTTTTTTTTGTTTTTTTTTTTTTTTTTGTTTTGTTTTTTTTTTTTTGTTTTTTTTTTTTTTTTTGTTTTGTTTTTTTTTTTTTGTTTTTTTTTTTTTTTTTGTTTTGTTTTTTTTTTTTTTGTTTTTTTTGTTTTTTTTAACAAAAGTCTTCATATTCCAAAGAGGGTAATGAAAGATAGGTAACTGGATCAAAAGGTTAGCAAAGGATTGGAGTGTTTGGGATAGTGAGAATGAAAGCATTCGTCATCCCAATCGGATAATGTTATTACTACAGAAGGATTAGACATAGTACCTTTTGACTACATCTGCATTTACAGCTGTTTCAGGGTCATTTACTTCAATGTCTCCCAGATATAATGCCCCTTTTGGCAAAAATTTCCTGATAATGTATGGGCCTTTCCAGTTAGGAGCAAATTTTCCTTTCGCTTCTTGATGATGGGGGAGAATACGCCTTAAAACAAGTTGTCCCACTTCAAAGTTTCTAGGCCGCACTTTCTTGTTGTAGGCACATCCCATTCTTTATTGATACAACTACCCGTGGCAGACCACGGCCATTCGCTTTTTATCGATCAGGGTCAACAGTTCCATACAGGTTTTGACCCACTCACTGTCTTCAATTTCAGCTTCAACAATGATCCAGAGAGAAGGGATTTCAACTTTCACGGGTATTACAACTTCAGTGCCACAAATCAAAAGGTACAGGGTTGCTCTGACTGCTGTGCGCACAGTAGTGCGATACCCCAACAATGCAAAAGGCAACTTTTCATGCCACTGCCTAGAACTTTGAGTCATCTTTCTCAAAATCTTTTTGATGTTTGTTGTTCGCTGCTTCGACGGCTCCATTGGCTTTGGGACAATAAGGAGTAGAGTTCGCGTTATCTTGAATTGTTCACATATCTCCCTCATCAAATGACTATTCAAATTTGCAACATTATCTGTAATGATAGTTGTAGTAATACCAAAACGACAGATGAGGTTGGAATGCATGAAGTCTACTACAGCTTTCTTGGTGACAGATTTGAGAGTAATTGCTTCGACCTACTTTGTGATGTAGTCGATAGTGACCAATATGAATCTATGTCTATTTGAAGCATTCGGCTCAATCGGCCCAATGACGTCCATGCCCCAAAAAACAAATGGCCAAGGTGCTGACATGCGATGCAGTTCTGTAGGCGGTGATGAATCAAATCACCGTGCACCTGACATTGATGACACTTCTAGACTAAACTGAAGCAGTCTTTTTCCATAGTCATCCAGTAATAACCCGCTCGAAGGATTTTCTTTGCTAAAACATACCCGTTCATATGGGGTCCACACTCCTACATGCACTTCATACATGATTCTTCCGGCCTCTTTGGTGTCAACACATCTTAACAAGTTGAGATCCGGAGTTCTTTTGTACACGACATCACCACTCAAGAAGAAACCACTTGCGTGCCGTTTAAGGGTTCTCTTTTTGTCTCACTGGCTTGCTCGGGGTATCCTTTAGTTTTCAGAAATATTTTGATGTCATGATACCATGGCTGAATATTTTATTCTGCCTCAATCGTATTACAGTAACCGTGCCTTTCTCGGATTTGGATTTCCAATGGATCAATGTGGGCATTGCCTGTGTATTGCAGCATCGAGGCCAAAGTAGCAAGTGCATCGGCCAGTTCATTGTGACAACGAGGGATGTATCTATATTGACTTGAATCGCCTGCTAAGATCTTGCACATGTTTCCTAAAGGGAATGAGTTTGACATCTCGAGTTTCCCATTCTCATTCGACTTGTCGGATAATCAGATCTGAATCTCCCATGATCAACAATTCTTTGACATTGCCATGTTCGTACCTATAATGTAGGCTTTATACTCGGCAGTGTTTTTGATGGAGAAAAACCGAAGCCAGGCTGTGACTGGATAATGCTGAGCAGTGGGTGAGATTAAGATTGCCCCAATTCCAACACCCTTTGCGTTCACAGCCCCATTAAAGAACATTTTCCAAGCATGGGTGTCCTCTAATATTATCTCAACTGAATTTACCTCTTCATCCGGGAAGTAGGTGCTCAAAGGCTGGTATTCATCGTCAATAGGGTTTTCAGCCAGGTGATCAACTAAAGCCTGGGCTTTCATTGCTATGCGGGTGACGTAGACTATGTCGAATTCAGTGAGCAAGATCTGCCATTTTGCTAACCTCCCTATGGGCATCGGCTTCTGGAATATGTACTTTAGAGGATCCAACCTGGTTATGAGGTAAGTGGTGTAGGCTAGCAAGTAATGCCTCATCTTTTGAGCGACCCAAGTTAAAGCATAACAAGTTCTTTCCAACAAAGTGTACTTAGCTTCATAATTGGTAAAATTCTTGCTCAGATAGTAGATTGCCTGCTGTTTTTTTCCGGTCATATCATGTTGCCCGAGAACACATCCAAAAGAATTCTCCAAAACTATCAAATACAGTAACAAAGGTCTCCCAGGTTCAGGTGGGACCAAGACTGGCGGGTTTGACAAATATTCTTTGATTTTGTCAAAGGCTTCTTGACACTCATTTGTCCATTTAATTGTTGCATCTTTCTTTAAAAGCTTGAAGATGGGTTCACATATAGAATTCAACTGAGCTATGAATCGGCTAATGTAGTTCAACCTTCCCAGCAGGCTCATAACCTCTTTCTTGGTTCTTGGAGGAGGCAGATCTCGAATTGACTTTATCTTTGTTGGGTCTAACTCGATGCCCCTTCGACTGACTATAAATCCCAAGAGCTTGCCAGACGGAACCCTAAATGCACATTTGGCTGGATTTAGCTTTAAATCATATTTGTATAGCTGTTCAAAGAATTTTCTCAAGTCCCGAACATGGTGGTCCTGGGTACTGAATTTGATGATTACATCGTATACATACACCTCTATCTCTTGGTGCATCATATCATGAAAAATGGCAGTCAGGCCCTCATATAAGTTGCCCCGATGTTCTTCAGACTAAATAGCATAACCCTGTAACAGTAGGTGCCCCAGGGTATGGTGAAAGCTATCTTTTCCGAATCCTTTTCATCCATCAACACCTGGTGATATCCTTCATAACAATCCACGAAGGACTGTATCTCATGTTTGGCGCAGTTATCAACAAGGACGTGGATGTTCGGCAAAGGGAAGTTATCCTCGGGACTTGCTTTATTCAGATCTCTGTAATCTACACACACTTGAGTTTTCCCGTCCTTCTTTGGCATTGGAACTACATTGGCTAACCATGTGGTGTATCGAACCACCCAGATCACCCCTGCTTTTAACTATTTTGTGACCTCTTCTTTAATCTTGTCATTGATATCAGTTTTGAACTTTCTTTGCTTTTGCCAGATAGGGGAGTAATCGGGGTAAGTTGGCAACTTATAAACCACCAAATCAACACTTAGTCCTGGCATGTCATCATATGACCAAGCAAACATATCTTTGAATTCAAACAAGAGTTGGATCAGTGCGACTCGAGTTTTTTCATCTGTGTGAATGCTTATCTTGGTTACTTTGACTTCTTCAAAACTAACCAAATTAACCGGCTCGGTATCATTTAAATTTGGCTTATGTTTATTCTCAAATTGTTCCAATTCTCGATTTATTCCCCTAAAAGCATTTTCTTTATCATATTCCATTTTTTGGTTCATTGTTTCACAGTTAGACAGCATGTTTGGATCTGGGCATGAAGTCTGCAAGCATATCATGTTATTTAAAGCTGCATTATTAGAACTGAAAGAAGAAGTAAAATAGCAAAATCAGAAAGAATAAAGAAAAATGAACGATGAAATATTGATTTCATTTCATTGAATTTGAAGATAACAGGGTTTACATTGGGAAATTAAAGACAGGAAACTAAAGAAAACACCCGAGTTACACCCTGAAATAACTCGTGATGCAGAAAAAGTGGCAGGACTGGACTATCGGGATTCCCGCCTGATTGGGAACAAAGTAGCCTTCCAATTTTGCAAATTGGCATTGGGTCCCATTTATAGCACCTCAACGGCACTGAAGCCTTCTCCCAGCTGAACCATGTGGGTTTCGCACAGCATTTGCCTCATTTCCCCACATATTTAATCTATCTCTTCGGCCGTGAATTCCTCATCTTACTTTTCCTCATTGTACCTGGGCTTGGAAAATGTTCTATAAAGATGCGGAACCGGTTGAGGCAAGACCCAACCATCGTTCTTTCGCTTATCTGCCCATGTCTCATCAGCAGGCGTGGCTTGAAATCCCATACCAAAGCACTTCTTTCTAGCAGCCAGAGTGATAGGTTCAGTAATTCCTTGCAATGAAGTCCCGAGCCCCTTTTCGGGCTTGTAACCAGGCCCGATCATTTCTTTGCTAACCATAATTGATGCATTGGAGAGAAAGGTTTGAGGACAAGGGCTTCCTTCTTCAGATTGGTCCGCGACCACCACTTTAAAAGCTTGATAAACTATATGCTCACCACCTTCTCTGGCTTCGAGACATGGAACTGATGGGTCCCGGTAAATCGATTGCTCATCCTCTCCATGGACTACAATCTCTTAATTGTCATGTTCGAATTTCACCATCTGGTGGAGAGTGGAAGGTACAGCCCCCGCTTCCCAAAAGGAAATTATAGGAAGTATCCATATCCAGGACCTGAAAGGTCACCTCGAAATCCACCGGGCCAATAGTCTAAATCAGATAAATTTCACCAATAGTATCTCTCTTGATGTCGTCAAAGGCATGCACACAAATGTTGTTGGTCCTGATTCTCTCAGTACCGATCTCCATTAATTACAAAGTTGAAAGAGGGCAAATATCTACCCCAGAACCACCATCTAGCTTGACCCTTTTCACATAATATCACTCGCTTTTAACTGTCAGATAAAGGGCTTTGTTGTGGGCGACCCCTTCCGGGGGCAAATCATTCTTGCTGAAAGAGATCTGATTGATTGCAAAAAATGTCTCCTCCATCCTCTCCAACTGTTCCACAGTGGTTTCAACAGGTACATATGCTTCATTGAGAGTATTGATCAATACCTTTTGATGTTATGTTGAATTCATTATCAAAGACAACAAAGAGACTTGGGCAGGAGACTTCTGAAGTTGGTCAATTATCTCGTAGTTTGTAATTTTCATTTTCTAGAAAAACTCTAGTGCGTCTTCAGCACTAACTGGTTTCTTGTTCGGGAAATGCTTCTTTGTGGCATTATTCACTTCCTCCAGATTGAGGTATTTCTCAGCCGGACTACTTTCCTTTGCTTCCCCCAAAACGTCTTTTCCTTTGTAAGTTACTACCAATTTTTGTAGTTCCATGGAACGGCAGTAGGATCTGTCATGGGCCTTTGCGGTGCGCGGCTAATAACCACGGGCTCATTCAGCCTTGGCGGAATTATTGGGCCTCGCACCACGTAGGTCCCCTTGGACACATACATTTTAGCTCCCTTGTTTAGATCAAACCTTCTAGGAGGACTCAACGACATCTGTTCTTTCTTTCGGCCTCGGGGAACATAGAGGAAGGCATATTTTGAAGGCGCTGCCCCAATTTTTGTTTCCATTTTCTTTTCTGTATTATGAGGGCCGAATTTACTCTTCTTCTCCCCTTTGTCCAGTTTTGCGGCAGCTTTTGGCTTCTTTTCCACATCGGCTATGGCAATGAAGGCTTTTAGAGCTGGGTCAAACTCTTTATCTTCACAAATAATTCCAATAACCAGCCCGTTGTTGTGAGCCGGTAACAAATTGTTGGTTACATTAGGAATGTCTTCATCCTTTAGCAGTATTCTCTTTTGTTCAGTTAGATTTTCCACAGCCCTCTTCAGGGTCCAACAGTCAATTGTATCATGCCCTTCCACCCTTGAGTGGTAAGAACATTGAGTACCGGCTCTGTAAGCGGGCGACGCTGGGTTTTGCCTGATTTGGGGTACAGGCTGCAACAAACCCATCTGGACAAGTTTGGGGAAAAGGCTGGAATATGACTTACCAATGGGTGTGAAGTTTGGCATCCTGGGTGGTTCCTGGGCAAAGAAGTTGTTCTGTGGAGGTCGGGGATTATACTGAGCTTGGTGAAGAGGTTGATTTATGGGAAATAGAGCTCGGTTTTGATTGAATTGTTGTTGCGGCGTAACGTAGGGTTGTGCATTCATCACTGTGTATGGCTGAGGAACTATAGCATAGGCCGCATCTTGATAAGGGTAGTAGTGTTATGGGGTATCTGTAGCAAAGTAAGGTTTGGGTGGACGGGATTTTCTTACACTCGAAGTCGCTATTTCCGACTCTTCCTTCTTCTTTTGGTTTGCTACGCCTCCAAACCCGCCCTGAATCGCTTGGGAGGTAGCCCTTATAGCAGACTGACTTAATATGCGCCCTGTCTTTAACCCATTTTCAACCATTTCACCAATTTTTATGGCTTCGAAAAACGGTTCCCCCATCGCAGACATCATGTTTTGATAATAATTAGCCTCTTGGGCTTGAAAAAAGACACTAATCATCTCGGTTTTGTCCATTGGAGGCTTGAGTTTGGCCGCATGTTCGCGCCATATGACAGCATACTCTCGGAAGCTCTCCGAGGACTTCTTCTTTAGATTTGACAATGAATTCCTGTCGGGAGCAATATCAATGTTGTATTGAAACTGCCTCACAAAATCCCGAGGTAGGTCGTACCAAATATGCCACCGAGATATATCCTGGTCCATGTACCATTCAGAAGCAATACCGACCAGGCTTTCTCCAAAATAAGCCATGAGGAGCTCTTCCTTTCCACCTGCTCCCCGCAATTTGTTGCAATATCTCTTGAGGTGGGCTATGGGATCTCCATGCCTGTCATACTTTTCAAACTTTAGGGTTTTGAAACCCAAGGGCAAATACACGTGTGGGAACATACACAGGTTGGCGTAGGATACGCTCTTTTGCCCGCTTAAACCCTGTATATTTTTTAGACTCTGCTCCATGCTCTTCATCTTTCTGGTAATCTCTTCTTGTTCAGGATTTTTTGTAGTTTTCTCTTGCCCCGCAGTAAACTCGTAACAGGGCGGCTGAGGGTAAGCATCGGCAGTAAACTGGATGGGTTCCGGTAGGAAAGATGGTGCTTGAAAGGTGAAGGATGATGGGTCAAAGCTAGGCCTGGGTAGAGTGGGTTGTGCCGTAGCAGAACAAAGTGGCGCAATGAATATATTTGAGGATGCATCTGACATTAACAACTGAGGGCGAGCCTCAGAAGGTGTTCCAGCAAAGTGGGCTGAAATGGTAGGATATCCCAGTGGGGTATTTGGATAACTTATGGGGACATTGGAGGTGCCATTTACCCTGGGGAACAGCTCGGGATTTCAGGGATTGCACTTGGTGGTTCCATACCATTAGAACAGGCGTCCCACATTTCCATCATGCGGAGACGTAGAATTTTGTTTTCCTCTGCAGCGGCCGATTCCGAAGTTGGGATGACCAAAATCGGGCTATCCTCGGGGATAGGAACCATTGGTAGATGACCCTCAGATGATATTTCAGTGCTTCCCTTGACCTTGTGAAGTAAGGATGTGAAGCCAGAGTACCACAAAACCAACCACCTTACTATATAGTATGTACTTAATAGTAGACAACAAACCGATCAGTTTGAAGCAATTAACACATAGGTAATCGCACGTTGGGGTGTGATGCACCTATACAGTTAAATGTGTTTCTACATATTTTGCAACAGTTGCATGTTTCATCCCGGCTTTTGCTTACTTCCCCAATTTTCTTTTCTTTCCATTCTGGCCTTTTGTGCTTCTACTCTTATTCCCATTTTCCACTCTTTTCTTTTCTTTTTCTCTCTTTCTTTGCTATTTTTTTTTCGTTTTTCTTTTGGTTTTTCTTTGGCCCTCTTTTTCTTTCTTTTTGGTTTTTCTTTAGGTTCTTTCCTTTCACATGCCTCTCTTATTTGAGTTATTTACGAAACCATGACCGGATCCGATAAGAATTGCTTATGTATCACGACGCCGCATGAATCAGATCATTATGTAGTTTAAGAAAATAAATGCGAAAAATAAAGAAATAATTTTTTTTTGGAAATTTTTAATTTTTATTAATAAAACTGCTAAACTTTTCTATTACAGAAGACTTCAACATACTCATTTCTTGGAACTTTTAAAAAATACAAACACACTCAAAACAACTTATAAACTAAGAAACTGAAATACATACTCGATGAATGAAAATCATGAATACATAAGTGCTTCGACTCCTGGGGCCCGTGGGACATAATTTGGTCTTGCCACGGGCCTATGTCCGAGATCTCCTTGAAGACGCTCCAAATCACTCATTATTTGGCGGACGAACGCCATTACTGCAGCAAAAAAAGTGGTTTGAGTCATTGAAAGTCATGTACTCAACTATTATAAATGGCCTATATCTGATTTTAATACATGTTTTAACCTATGTTTCAATCTTAACTTTATAACCGCTTTTATTTAATTATTTTTTAGGAAGAGTTCAACGTTATTTAAAACATATCTTAGACTGCATCACATAAATGCACCCGCGATCCTTGACACATTTTATCTAACATTGTTGAAATTTGAATTTAGGTCACATAAATGCGCACCCGAGTTTAGGAAGGTAAATTATTAAAATAACGCGCCTAAAGCAACTACGCATTTGCAACTTTGCGAGGGCCACGTAAAATTTTCTAAATGGTACGCCTCGAATTATAAGAATTTTTAAAGAAATAATTAAATGAGGGTCATGCATTTATAGATCTTATTTGGCACGGCTCAATTTAATTTAAAGGATTGTATTCAATTTAAAGCAAACTACAAATGTTCATGATTATTGTAAGGTCATGGATTACAGTAGCTCTCTACTCTCTCGGGGTAGGGATAAGGTTTACGTACTCACTACCCTCTTTAAACCTTTCTTGTGAAATTATACAGAGTTGTTATTGTTGTATGCTAATGCTATAATCTGTTGTCTTACATGAAATCTATTATAATAATTAAGAAAAGCTGGCTAAGTGACACAAGAGAATAGTTTGACTCTAACTTTATAATCACTAAATTCATAAACAACGAGACAAATTAGATAAGCAAAGAGAATACACATATTTCTGCTAGAAGCTTTATACTAATTAGTGTGAATGATGGATACATCTTTGGAAGGAAACACATATTTATATATTCAGAAGAGTAATATTGACCAGGTATCATGACTATAGCGTTAGTATACAACAACAACAAACACTTTATCAACAGCTGAAATTACGCTATTTGGCACTCCAAAGAAACAGCAAATACTTAAAAACCAAGAACTGCAACTACCATCTACTTTTCTCCATTTTCTCACCATTAACCATTCATAACGAAGTCAATCCAATTAAAGGTTTCAGAAGACATTTTTTGCTCAATCACTTCTGGAAAGAAAAAAAGTTAAACCCAAAATGATTGCAAATTGAAGGCTAAACTAAAAATTACCTTACAACCTAAAATTCTAACACTGCAGTAAAAAGATGAAACCTTTTATCCATTATTATCTTCCAAATACACGCCTAACCATCCAAGTTGTGAATCCAAGACTTTAATAAAACTAAAACAGTGTAATACCATGGTGATAAAATTCATAAGGAGAAAATTTTATATATATAAAAAAAACCTACAGCAGAAAATGGGATACGAAATACGAGATGAAAATATAAGAAGCTGTTGAACATGTATGAAATCAACTTCCAGATCCATGGAACAATTATTCAGAGCAATAACAAGTTGAGATTCATAAAAAAACAATAATCCTTTATTAAATAGATGGCACAAGTTGAGGAAGTGTACCTAGAAAACTTGTAAAAAACAAACACCAAATAGCCAAATAAAGGCTTAATCCGGCAGTTTTGTGCTAGAAGAAGTAAAAAAAAAACAGTCTCAAGTAGTAGAACAGCAACAAACAGCAACTCTAAGCTCCAAATAGCTTGTGTAAACCCAGAACATATACACCAGTTAGGAATTGCGATAAATTAGATTGTAATGGATAATTGAGCATATATTAATGGATTTGCGTAATTGTTGGCTAGTTTTGGAGCGTGGAGCATCAAGTGGAGTCTTCGAAGGGCGTAGAATGCCGGTTATGGATTTGAGTCTCCTTTCTAACCTTGTAAGAGGGAATTGTCCCCATAGGTGAAAAAATTGATTATATGTTCCTATTTCTGGGGGCTATGTACGCACGAGGTGACGAGAGTCCGTGTGTAGCTACTATTATGCTATTGTCCGGATAGTCTAGGATCCAAAAGCATGCTATACTTTGAATATTTGTAATCTTATGGATAGTTGAATTGCTTAAACCAAATTAAAATAGTAAATGAATTTCTAACAAGATCTAAACCTCAATTTCTTATGTTGTTAAAAGAGAATTAGCTTTCTTTGAATAATTGTCCCATGTTGGCTTCTTGATTGAATATCTCTATGTATTTATTTTGGAACGGGCCGTTGCCTCGATGTTATTTGCGCATGTTATATTGTCTCTTGAGATTTTTAAATGTGAAATTGCCCTTCGTGGCTTGATATAAATTGATAAGATAATGAAGAGTAAACCTTGAAAATCCTTGATTATTCGTTACAGGTGTTTACCTATTTTTTTCTGGCTTCGTAAATTAGAACTGGTATATAAATCCATGATTTCCTCACATTTTTAGTATATTGTTAATTGACCTCTAGTAAGTGTCGAAGTTGACCATCCCGTCTCTACTTCTTTGAGATTAGGTGGGATACTCATTGAGTACACGTTGTTTACGTACTCATACTACACTTCTGTGCATTTTTGTTTCACAGGTATATGTAACTCCAGTGGCCTACTGGGCGTAGTAGCACGGATGATTCTAGGACTAGGTGAGATGCATCATTCGAGACGGCAGCTAGAGCAGTCCCTTCCAGTGTACTGTATTTACTTCCTGTCCACTGTATTCCGGACGGATATTGTATTTTATTCTCTTATCAGTAAATGCTCGTGCACTTATGACATCAAGTTCTGGGATGGTTTGAAGTATTGTATTAACTGCTTATCATTTAAATTTAATTTGAGACTATATTCTTTAAAATTGCTAAATTTGAAGGAAAAATCCTAGATTTCAAAAGTATTAAAACGAGATTTTGATTAAGTAATTTGGTTGGCTTGCCTGACTGCAGTGTTTGGTGCCACCACGACTCTTAGTAGATTTTGGGTCGTGACAACATGGTATCAGAGCACTAGGTTCCTAGGGTCTCACGAGTCATGAAAAAGTCTAGTAGAGTCTCGCGGATCGGTATGGAGACATCTGTACTCATCCTCGGGAGGCTGCAGGACTATTAGGAGCACTTCCCTTCTTGATTCCTTATTGTGTGATTTGATTCCTGTGAGGTTTATGCCTTTGTTTCTTCCTACTCAATCTTATGCGACGTGAAGCGCCTGTTATAAATCGAGAATTGAAGAATCGTAATGGTACTACATATGCGATACGGGATGTTTCTCCTGGTGTAGTTGACTGGACTATTATCATCGCCTTGTGGAAGGATATTCTGTTGTTTCGGCTCAGCAGCGGTACTTTGAGAGCTCTAAGGTGAGGCAGAAGTTGCCATGATACTTATGAAGAAATGTTACGCAGTAGTGATATGGCGGTAGGATGATTGCCTACGTGTCGGGGCAGTGAATGACTTGAAGGGAGGTTTACTCAGCGCATAATCAAGAGATTCAGTGTTTTATTCCCGAGAGGAGAAAGACGATCGAACTAAGAATGGTCAGATGTGGGCTGGTAGAAGTAATGAGGCTTGGTAATTACAAGCGTTGTAGAGTTTTCTTCCATGATGGGATGTCGTTGTTCTAATTGAACGTGCTAAGTTTGTCGGTATTATGACCTTCTACAGTTCGCCTTTTGGGAAAGATATTGTGAGATAGAATTGGAGGCACAAGTGTCAGATATCGCAGGGTGCAGTAGTTCAGGATTGAATCAGTATTTCTAATGTTGACAGTTCGGAAAGATGACTTTCGGAAAGGTTTAAAGTTAGCAGCAATTGTGGGTTCAAGTGCCACGAAGTTAGATTTTATTTAAGGCAACCACTGAATATCAAAGGACGAGGAAGGACATGTGGGAAGCGCCAGGTGGTGTTCAAAGTTATAAAAAGGCCAGGTATATGAAGCGAAGGTCGAGTAGTCGATTAAGGGGATGAGTTCTGCCAAAGTGGGAGAGTGGCGGAGCCGCATATGTGCTTTGTAGTGGGATGACGACCTACCTTAAGGAGAGTTTTGAATGATTTGGGATTTTAGTGGCTGGTGATTGAAGCCTACGGAATAAATCAGAAGTATGGGCTATCATGCGGCAGGAGATTTAATATAACGGAAAGGAGCCGCTTAAGTGAAGAAGGATGCAGCATAACTTAGAATTGGAAGAATGTTGTCGTACATTTAAATGATGTCCACGAGGGGTGCATGGACCTGTGCAGTGGAGAGTGAGCTCAGATTTAGGAAGGGTTATTGATATCATAGTGATCGCACCCCGTGCAGCGGTGTTGGAAGATGTTGGGAGAGCTTGTATAGGTGGGTTACCCAAGTGAGCAGGTTAGCGGTCGCGTGGTTGGCGAGGCTTCTGCGAAGAATTCTATCGGTTATATAGCAAAGAAATCTGTTGTGAAAATATGTTTGATTCAGAATATAAGAAAGGGTTTTACAGAAAGATTTCGATAACTTTGGCGGTTGATTGCATGAGGTTATGCAAACAAGGGATAAAAAGGACGGGTAAAGTTCAAATTTGTGAAATGATGGCTTCATGCTAAATGGGAAAGTCCCACCGCTTATGATTGTGGTTGCATGGTTAACTAATTGCGAGATGTTTGGCTATTAGCATATCGATGGGCTATTTCAGCTACGGGAAAGGGCCATAAGTGGTAATTTGAGCAAGGAAGTATTAAAGGTGGGCTATCGTTAGCCTTATTGGCCCATGTTCAGACTTGGAGGAGGATTCGGGATTGTGCTTTGTAGAGACGGGGGTTCCCAGGGAGGTGAATCTGCCAGGTGCTTCACTAATAGGGCATCCATGTGCTAGAAGATTTATGGAATTAATTATATTCGGGGCCAAGTCAGAGCGGGTGGCTCTCAACAACGGTTCTAGTGAAATTTAAAAGATAAAGTGTGGTACCTAATGATGTCAAGCCTATAAGTACAGTTAAGAATCAAGCTTTGTAGCAGCTTAGGAGGAGGTGCCCAGAATGTTATATGATATTTTAACTTGCGGTAACGTATTTGAGAGAATGAGACAGTTCGTGGGATTTGAGACAGCATGGTCTCGTGATTCAAGGTCACTCAGATGAGTGCAGATGGATTATGTTATGGGTTGGATGGAATTAGTATTATTTCTAAGGCAATCGGGGTGAATCAAAAAAAGATAGATTGGTTATCCATAATTTAGTTGCCATGTTGGTGGTAGAGATCAGCTCTTTCAGCATGATTAAGATGTGCAAGTGATCTGTGGCGGTGCGTATGAGGCTTGTCAACCGTCGTAATTGATATTATTCCGAAGCATCCAACTGTTATGGTTTGTTATGTTGAAGGGGACTTTGGAAGGGCTATGGTGCCTTAGACCACTACTTAGAGACTTGTGTATTTCCATGGTTATAAGAATTTACCCGTGTGTTGCTATGTTCCTCCTGAAGTGAGTTCAGTGAAAAGCTTTTATGTGATGAGGTGTTAACCTATTAGTGGTTCCGGAGTAATGATGAAGAATTATGTTGTATCGTGCGGTGGCACGTCGGGTGCAGTGAGTAGTATGGAATTTGGAGTGAGAATCATGGTTGCAGTTCGATGTGGACAAGGATGTCACAAGCTCGGATGAGCAGGAAAGGAGTTTTGATGTTTAAAGTAAGTTGGTATTGTCTTCAGCGTCACCTGAGATCAGTGTTTTGTGCAAAAGGCTTTGTATCCTGGTTAGGGATTCTTGATCGCTTTTCAGCGTTAGTGTGGCTGGTGGTTTGGGTGTGTGGACCTGTTATGTGTTTCAGAAGGTTGTGGGAGCGAGTCCCACAGGAAGATCGTATAAGTGTGGCATGTAGTCACTTGATTGATTGAAGAAATTAAACCAAGTATGAAGATTTGTGATGATATCGATAAGTTTAGGGTATATGCCTGGAGGGCACTCCGTTACTGAGTTGTGGACTGTGGATGAGTACTCTGGTTATGATGGTTGTCCTTGCGTGTTATGAGGAGAGGGAAATTAGTATGAACCTTTGAAAGGTTATTGGCTTAGTTTGACATGATCAGGATCGACTTGAGGTCAGTGGATGGGTTTAAATATGAATTTGGGCTCTATGTCAGGCCAGTTGTGTTCATTTCAGTAATGCGCTCCTTATAGAGTAGTCAGTGTGTTATTGCGTTGTCAGATATTTCATGTAGTGATGCATTCCGTCGTGTGAGTTATGAGACGGCTTGAGAAATTGCTTATGTGTTGAGGATCCGCGTAGAAATGATGTATTATGAGCAAGATGGCTCTTGAGATTCAGATTGTATATCGCACCTCAGTTGTGCTCGAGTTTTGTAGCTTATAGCGCTATATGTTCACTTAGGGATGTTATTATGCAGTTAGCATGATTATGACTGATATTCCGTATTTTGTTGTAATGAGCGAATTTAGCTCGATGTGCAATCTCCTTATGCGAGATCTATGTTATTTGGATAGGGTTGCGCGCCGCAACAGCGTGATGTTGAGTATACTTTTCTATAGGCTATTTCGTGTGCCTTGCTTCCTATTTTCTAAGTAAAGTCCGTATTAGTGCGTGAGTTAGGTAATTCATTCCCGAGTTCGTTTTCCTTTTGTATCGCGTTCGAATTGGTAGCCTACTGGCACATTGTAGCATCATATGGGACTTTTGGTCATGTCAGGGTGGCTTATTGCCTGAACAGTTCGTACTGGGTGAGTCGAGATCATTGGATTCGGGATCAGTGCAATCTGACTGTATGGAATATATTAAAGATCAAAGATCAATATTTGGTTCAGAATGTGGTAATTCTTATTGTCAGAGGTATAGACTCAATGATTGGTTGACTCGGCAGTTGCTTATGAATTTCTGCGCACCTCTTCCGTTGTGGCGGTATCGTAAAGGTTAGAGTAAGACCTGTGTAAGTCATGGGATGCAATAGGACATCGGATTAGTAGGATTTTGACTAAGTTGATCGGAAAATATTATTGTGGTCCGGTGAGTAAAGTGATGAAAGGTATGAATTCAGTAGAATTATGCAGTCATGTTTGGGTACAACGTGTAGTAATTGATATGGTAATCATATATTGGAAACAGGTCGGGCATAGAATTCCGGATATTAACATTGGGCTCTAAGGCTTATTTGCTTGAACAAAAGGGAATATCTCTAGGATTGATCGAGCTGATGTGCTCCACTAAGTTGTGGTAGCACGGGAAGGTGCATGAGAAGCTAAACATCGATTTCAGACTACTTCCATGTAATTCTCAGCACGTTCGAGGATGAACGTATGTTTAAGTGGGAGAGAATGTAACGACCCGACCGGTCATTTTGAGTCCTAGCACTCCGTTCGGCTGTCGGAGGCCACGAACAGCTTCATTTCCGGTATTATGACATGTACGCGTGGTCAGAATTGAATTTCGGGAAGTTCAGAGTAGATTTGGAAAGAGAATTCTTATTTCAGAAGCTTAAAGTGAAAGAATGAACTAGGATTGGGATTTTGGGTAAATGATCTCGGAATCAGGATTTGAAGGTTCCAGTAGGTTCGTATGATAATTTCGGACTTGGGAATATGCCCGATTCGGGGTTCGAATAACCCGGGAGCATTTTGGCACCTATTGTGGAAGTTAGCATTTTAGAAAAAATTTCATAAGTTTTGCTTGAAGTGTATTTCAGTGTTATTGATGACCGTTTGGGATTCTGAGATTGTGAATAGCTCTGTATGGTGATTCTGGAGTTGGGAGCGCGATCGGAAGTGAATTCAGAGGTCTGTAGGTCATTTTGGAGCCATTTGGCTAAAGATAGAAATTTAAAGGTTTTTGAGAAGTTTGACCGGAGGTGGACTTTTTGATATCGGGGTCGGAATCCGACTCTGAAAGTTGGAGTGGGTCCGTAATGTCAAATATGACTTGTGCGCAAAATTTGAGGTCAATCGGACGTGATTTGGTAGGTTTAAACATCGGAAGTAGAAGTTTGAAATTTCGAAGTTCATAAAGCTTGAATCGGGGTGCAATTCATGATTTTAGCGTTATTTGATATGATTTGAGGCCTCGAGCAAGTCCGTAATGCGTTTTGGGATTGGTTAGTAGGCTTGGTTGAGGTCCCGGGGCCTCGGGTGGATTCCGAGTGGTTAACGGATCAAAAATGGAATTTTGAAAAAGGCTGAAGGGTCTAGTTGCTGTCATAACAACACCCGCGGAAATGGGGCCGCAAGTGCGGCACCGCAGAAGTGGCTAGAAAGGCGCAGGTGCAAAATTGTGTTCAAGGGCTTGAGGACCGCATATGCGGTCAAGGTTCTGCAGAAGCGAGACCGCATCTGCGGAGAAATGGTCGCAGATGGGGTCAGATTTCCGCAGAAACGGGACCACATCTGCGGAGGGGGCATCGCAGAGGCAAAAAAGGGCAGCCTTGGGCGGACCGCAGAAGCGGCCCTATATCCGCAAAAGTGGAACCACAGAAGCGGAAGTATTCCCGCAGAAGCGAAAATAGGTGGGGCAGAATGGTTGTTTTAAAATCGGATATTTGGCCATTTCTCTCATACTTTTCATTGCTTGGACGATTTTTGGGGAGCTTCAAGAGAGGGTTTTCATCGTCAATGATAAATTAAGTTATCCCCACCTATTTTAAGTGAAATACATCAATTATGTATAGATTTTGGTATGTAAATGGGTAAAGATTTGAAGTTTTGGTAGAAAGACCTAGAAATTATATTTTTGAAATTTAGTCACGATTTTAGGTATGGAATTTAGAGAAAATTATATATTTGAGTTCCTAAGGTCATGGGTAATGTTTATCTTTGAAAAATTTCAGATTCTGGGCACGTGGGCCCGAGGGCGTTTTGGTCAACTTTTCGATCAGAGTTAGGAATTGCTATAAATTAGATTGTAATGAATAATTGAGCATATATTAATGGATTTGCGTAACCGTTGGCTAGTTTTGGAATGTGGTGCATCAAGTAGAGTGTTCGGAAGGGCGTGGAATGCCGGGTATGGATCTTTGGAGCGAGGTGAGTCTCATTTCTAACCTTGTAAGAGGGAATTGTCCCCATAGGTGAAATAATTAATTATGAGCTCCTATTTGTGGGGGCTACGTACGCACGAGGTGATGAGAGTCCGTGCGTAGCTACTATTATGCTATTGTTCGGGTAGTCTAGGACCCAAAAGCATGCCATACTTTAAATATTTGTAATCTTATGGATAGTTGAATATCTTAAACCACATCAAAATAGTAAATGAATTTCTAACAAGATCTAAACCTCACTTTCTTATATTATTAAAAGAGAATTAGCTTTCTTTGAATAATTGCCCCATATTGGCTTTTTGATTGAATATCTATATGTTTTTATTTTAGAACGGGCCGAACGCCTCAGTAGATTAAATAGATGCATCTATAAGCGTGCCGTCAACCCTCGGCAAGTGCACAGTATTTCTGTTGGATTGGGTCGTCGCCTCGGTGTTATTTGCGCATGTTATATTGTCGCTTGAGATTTTTAAATGTGAAATTGCCCTTCGTGGCTTGATATAAATTGATAAGATAATAAAGAGTAAGCCTTGAAAATCCTTGATTATTCGTTGAAGGTATTTACCTGTTTTTTTCTGGCTTCGTGAATTAGAACTGCTATATAAATTCATGATTTCCTCACTTTTTTAGTATATTGTTAATTGACCTCTAATAAGTGTTGAAGTTGACCATCTCATCTCTACTTGTTCGAGATTAGGCAGGATACTCATTGAGTACACGTTGTTTACGTACTCATACTACACTTCTGTGCATTTTTGTTGCATAGATATATGTAACTCCAGTGGCCTACTGGGCGTAGTAGCACGGATAATTCTGGGACTAGGTGAGCTACATCATTCGAGACGGCCGCAGTTAGAGCAGTCTCTTCCAGTGTACTGTATTTACTTCTTGTCCATTGTATTCCAGACAGATGTTATATTTTATTTTCTTATCAGTAGATGCTCATGCACTTGTGACACCGGGTTTTGGGATAGTTTGAAGTATTGTATTAACTGCTTATCATTTAAATTTGATTTGAGACTATATTCTTTAAAATTGCTAAATTTGAAGGAAAAATCCTAGATTTCAAAAGTATTAAAATGAGATTTTGATTAAGTAATTTGGTTGGCTTGCCTGACAGCAGTGTCCGGCACCACCACGACCCTTAGTGTATTTTGGGTCGTGACAATTACATTCATTCATCAATAGGTTATAAGTCGATGAATCTATTATAACAGATTAATTGATATAAGTCGAGACGTTTTATTTTTAATATTCAAAGATGCATCTGAGTAGGTTATAAGTCGATGAATCAATTTACAAGTGTATCAATACCTAAAAGAACCCGGCCATGTGTTCCTAGCGTTTCATGTTTATATATATATACACACACACACACATACACACATGCAGATACTTTATTGTAATATTATAATATATATACCTTGTTATAGTATATATTAGTGTGTGTGTGTGTATATGTAACACACACTTCGTGCTACTTTAACTACGTATATAGCATGTTATAGTATATGCTACTATATTTATTATTTGTATTATAACAGAGTTAATGAATTACATTCATTCATCACTAGGTTATAAGTTGATGAATCAATTATAACAGATTAATTGATATAAGTCGAGACGTTTTATTTTTAATATTCAAAGATGCATCTGAGTAGGTTATAAGTCGAATCAATTTACAAGTGTATCAATACCTAAAAGAACCCGGCCCTGTGTTCCTAGCGTTAGGAACACAGGGCTGGGTTCTTTTAGGTATTAATACACTTATAAACTGATCACCGACTTATAACGTACTCAGATGTATCTTTGAATATTAAAAACAAAACGTCTCGACTTATATCAATTAATCTATTATAATTGATTCATCGTTTTATAACCTAGTGATGAATGAATGTAATTCATTCACTCTGTTATAATACAAATAATGAATATAGTTGCTAGGAACACAGGGCTGGGTTCTTTTAGGTATTAATACACTTGTAAACTGATCACCGACTTATAACCTACTCAGATATATCTTTTGAATATTAAAAACAAAACGTCTCGACTTATATCAATTAATCTATTATAATTGATTCATCAACTTATAACCTAGTGATGAATGAATGTAATTCATTCACTCTGTTATAATACAAATAATGAATGCAGTATCATATACTATAACATGATTATATATGTAGTTAAAGTAGCATGAAGTATGCGTGTTATATATACACACACACTAACATATACTATAACGAGTTATATATACATTATAGTATTACAGTGAAGTGTCTTTGTGTGTGTGTCTATATATATATAACACGCTTCGTCGTACTACTTTAACTACATATATATCATGTTAGAGTATATTTTAGTGTATTCATCTCTTGTGTTACAAAAGTATTAACGGATTACATTTATATTATTTAAATAGTAAATACAAAAGTATTTTTTATTTTGACCAATGTTGACCTGAAAAGAGACCAACTTTGGCCGCTAATTATCCAGAAATTAAAATTAGCACCAAAGTTGATCGCTAAATTTAAATCAAATTTATTTATATTTATATAATATTTAAAATAATAATATAATTATTAAACGTTAGAACTGGGTCCCAGATTAGCGACCAAAGTTAGTCTCTATCTGCTTCCCCTTTCGTAAGCGACCAACTTTGGTCGCTAATTTTAAATTATATTTATTTATATTTTATAAATTTTTTAAATAATAATATAATTATTAAAATTTTATAATTGGGTCCCAGATTAGGGACCAAAGTTGGTCTCTATATACTTCCCTTTTCCTAAGCGACCAACTTTGGTCGCTAATTTTAAATTATATTTATTTATATTTTATAAAAAAATTTGAATAATAATATAATTATTAAAATTTTATAACTGGGTCCCACTTTAGCGACCAAAGTTGGTCGCTAATTTCAATATTTCTTTGACCAAGCAAGTCTGACCAGTACGGTCAATATTTTCACCATATTATCGACCAAAAAGCGACCAACCTTGGTCGCTAATGTATTTAGAATAATTATTTAATAATTTTCTTCAATTTGGCGACCAACTTTGGTCGCTTTTCTTGACAGACCAATTTTGATGGTAAATTTTTGATCGTTTTTTTTCGAATTTCTAGTAGTGAACGGCCCTTTTCTGTCATACTTTATCATTTCCTTAGGGTTGGTCTAATTATAAGCATTTGAAAGTGCATAGCATAATTCAATACACAATTTTTTAATTAATCCACAAATTATAATGAGCATGCCAAAAAAGTTGGGACCCGAGAATTATGTGGTTTTATACATGTTTGACTTAATTTGCATGCTTGTTTGACTCTATAATTTATAACAATACGTGACCGATGAAACTGAATCTTCTTCTTATTGGTCTAGTGGGAGATGAGGAGAAACATGGAAGGTGAATATGTTGACGTCTGCATGCTCCGACAGGACAATATCATGAACAAGTACTGTGGTGTGATAATTGTGATATCTTTTTTTACCTTTAAGTAGAGGTTCTTATGTATGAGTTTTGGGTACAGTAGAAAACTTATTGATATGTTCCAGTGTGTTTTATATATATCCTCTTAATTAGAGAATTAAGTTATCCGATAAAAATCTGGATTAATTATGTTAGAGGAATTTAGAATTTAGAATATCGAATGCCACAAATTAAAGTCGAAAAGGAAAAGAAAAAAGCAAACATGTAGGACTTTATGACCTAAGCAATTAGAGTATAGATTAGGCTGCCCATCCAACACCTAATCAATTACTACTACAAATGTTCTCTACTTATTTTAGGGGTAGTAGCCCCATAATGTCTGAAGCTACTACTTTAAATTAGCTGGCTATTATCCTTTATACTTAGGGGACCATTATCTTTTGCATTGCTTAGTAAGTATGATCTGTAACATTCAGTTGCCCATATTTCATTCATCATAAATGATCTGTAAAACTTTGCTAAATAGTATATGTATTGTTTATGAAAGTGGATTTGATATTATTAGTTTGCCAGTTACGTTGAAAACCCTTTATAAACAAACGATAGGTCCATTCTATTATTTCTTGTGATATCATATAAGATCACAGCTTGGATTTTTAACTTTTGAATTGTCTTTATAAAAGATTTTCAAGGAATCTTGTTTGTCAGTTGCAAATGGTGGTAGGTAACCCTTTTATGTTTTTTTTTTCCCAACGCTAACGGTTACACACCAACTTGAAAAAGAAAAAATCAGACAAAAAAGAGCAAATAATTAAATTATCATCATTATTATTCTCGGAAGAGTTGAGGAAAAAAAATACTATGATAGGTTCGTCGTTGCATTTATATGTTTATTCGCATTATACACATAAGAAGTAGCCGAATGAGATGAAATTTAATTCGTCTGTAATTCTGAAAATATCTTTTTCAATTGAATAACAATGTCAGCTTAATTATATTCAAAGGAAATTACGCGGAAATCCACCATTGGAGAGATGCTAATGCAAATACAGTTACCCTTCTTTCAATATAAAGATCAGAACCAAATATTTCAAGCATCTTTGCACATTCACCTTCCCACTTTAGCAAAATATAAACCTCGTTGGCAGCAATTATAATTGGATTATCCTAATTAAATGACTGTCTGAAAATTCAATGGGACATTGTCATTACGATATATTTTTCATGACTGAGTAGGATAACCAAAATAAAGTAATGTCTTTTTTTATTATTACGTATTTTTATTTTTTACGTGAGGGCAGTGGTTTTCCAAAAGAAAAGGAAAAAAGAACTGTGTAGATTCGCAGGCTTTCTAATAAGAGAGTGATCAACAAATGAACTCCTGCGGTGGAAAAGAAAACAAAAAGTTCTTCAAACCATTTAAGTTGTCCAATTTCAATGTTTAAGCAAACTACTGTATGTTATTTAGGAAATTTGATTACCAATTTGATTCTAGTTTTACACCTTAGAAACATTTGGATTCTAATTAGATTGCTTTGATCCTTAATAAAAAAAATATTTGAAAAGTCTCCGGGGAAAACCCACAGCTGCTATCCTTCGAGTGCGCACTGGGTAAATTGTACTAAGCAAGTCCGGTGCGACTAGCTCTGATTGAGGAGACGGTTGTGAGGGTAATTGATCTCATATCTGTTATGTGGGAAATCGCTCACTCAACCAACTCAACCAACCCTTAGTACTTATCCTCAGTAAAATTTATAAACTATAGTTTGAGACTTTTCCTTGAACCCCATATATAACGGGAGCTTAGTACATGAGATTGTTCTTTTCATAATGTTCAATTCAGTCTAGTGTTCGTCATTGTTGAATGTGCACTGATAATAGGTGAATTTGACTATAATCACGCCCTAAATAATCACATTTTTATGTTGTTTTGATGATATAT
>MU707493.1:0-13026 GCA_026770625.1 Nicotiana glauca
ATCTCGGTGCTACATTATTATTCCGCTTTTATTACCGTGAATATTATTTCTGTGGGGGTTTATTCCCAACAATTATCCCTGCCTGAACCATACGAATTCCCTCCCTGAACAAACTATACATACGCTGCCTCCTTGATCCTTACAATACTATTGGGCTGACAAAGATTACCTCTAAATCTTCATATTTAATGAACCACACTTTTGCAGACAAACATCAACTCCGAAACCTAGTCCGCTTTTGCAGATAAACATCAACTTCATTGGAACTTAGTCACTACATGGTGAGACAGACTGTGATTTTTGAATTGAACACATTCCTGTAAGGTATAAGGCATAGTAAGATTAAAAAAAAAACCAAGAAAGTGACAACAAATAGGAAACATGGCTAACTAGAAACACTCTCCTAGTTCAGAGATTTGTATGATGACATTTTGAGATCAAACTGATTTAAGTATTTTTTTCGCCACATCAAGCACTTGAGGATTTGTTGTTCGCTAAGTCATTGCTGCGAAACTGATCTATTATCTCTTTTCATATTTGTGAGAAGAGGGTACTGTGGGACATGGTGGCCTGAAATGCAATTCATGTAGTAGGCAGAGAATGAGAAGAGGAGAAATTTCTCCTGATAGAGTGTGTGTTTATTGTTAACGGTTTGCATCAAAGAACATACCAAACAGAGATAAATAAGAGAATCTCTAGTGTTGCAAAATGGTGATGCAGCTCATAGGATTTCCACCATTTATCCACCAAATCAGTAAATTCAGCACATTCAAACTACATATTTTCAATTTTAAAATATCCTTAACTCCGAAACTCAAAGGTAAGAGCTTTATATAGCGGTGGTTAGAATATCCATATTGTATGAAGCAAAGTGTTGGCCAGTGAAGAATTCATATATCCAAAAGATGAAAGTAGCAAAGATGAGGATGTTGAGGTGGATGTGAGGTCACACTAGGTTGGATAAGATTAGGAATGAAGATATTTTGGAGAATGTGGGTGTGGCTCCCATGGATGACAAGATGCGGGAAGCTAAACTTAGATGGTTCGGGCACGAGGAGGAGAAACCCAGATGCCCAAGTAAGGAGGTGTGAGTGGTTGGCTTTGGCGGGTATGAGAAGAGGTAGAGGACAACTAAGAAGCATTGGGGAGAGGCGATCAGATAGGACATGGGGCGTCTTCATATTTCCCAGAAAATGACCCTGGATAGGAAAGGTGCGGAGATCGAGCATTAAAGTTGTAGGGTAGGAGGTAGTTGAGACTACTCTGATAGTGTTTTGTCTTAGACTACTAGTAGTTATTGTTGTGTTCTCACTATTCTTCCATTTTTCATAGTACCGAGCCTTATTTACTGATTATTGTTATTGCTTTTCCATCTATTTTTTTGGTTCTCACGTTGCTGTTATTATTTTTCTAGTTTTTATTGTTGGTACTGATATATTGTCTCGTTTCGTCTTCTTGAGACGATGGTCTATTGGAAATAGCCTCTCTACCCCCTCGAGGTAGGGGCAAGGTCTACATAGGCAATATCCTCCCCAGATCCCACTTGTGAGATTTTACTGAGTTAGTTATTATTTTTGTTGTACTACTCCAGTCTCCACATTCCAATAAGATGGGACAGTGATCCGAGACCAATCTTGGTAGGACTCTTTGTTTTAAATAAATTTAAAATTTTCATCCCACTGCCTTGAGATTAATAATCTACATTCCTTGAAGCACACTGATTGTTACCGCCTCTAAACAAGTGAATTCATCCCCATGAGGTGGATGATTAATTAAAGAAAGCTCTCTCATAGATCTAAGTATATCTTGACCTTCCCAATCTTTCTTCATCAAAGCTGGTGATATTAAAATTACCCCTATAGCCCAAGGTAATATAAACAACCAACTGACATCAGCCAACTCCCACCAGAATTCCTTTCTTCCTTTCCGTTAACATGGCCATCAGCCCCCTGCGAATATACAGCCGAACCCGGAATTAACTTCTTTCCCAAAAAAAATGTGATTGTGTATGAACCCAACAATTTTTCATTACATTTCCAGCTTCTCGTCCCAATCGTTGATGATATCCCTACTGTTGTTCAGAGCTCCCATTTCAACCCATTCAACCCATCTGGAACCGCTGACTGCCTGATAGAACACTGATTTTCCTTTCATCGTTAGTTTTAATAAGACACAATGTTGCACCCGCTTTCTTATCTATTGCATGTGTGTCTGAAGGTTCCTCGTTACTGTTACCGATCACCTCTTCTGTGGGTCTTCACTAATTTCACTTTCAGAAGATACCCCATTGCCATACCATGTGAATCCAGTCAATCTACTTTAGAGAGAGTATTCAACCCACACGTCTTCTTCATTCATTTCGTAATCAGCAGTGTCTTCCTTTTGCATCTCACCACATTCTATGAACTTTTCTCTATACTGTTGTGATTTGCATGCTTGCTTAGAGCCGAGGGTCTACCGGAAACAACCTCTCTTTTTTACCTGCATAAGGTAGGGACAAGGCTGTATACATAATACCCTCCCAAGACCCCCTATTTGTGGGATACACTGGGTTTGTTGTTGCTGTAAATGAACATTGAAAGTCAAATTTTGCAACTTGAGTGATTTTTCGGTTGGATTTCTGAAATACATTTCAATTATGTTTGATTTGAAGCTTTGCAATCAATATTGTCATAATACTATTTTGGATGCTGAAATTCGTAATTGCAGTTTGGATGTTACAAGTATTTATGCATGTGTCGACAAAATTGTAGTTTTTGTAAGTTGTACATTTCCTTTTGCTTCTTGTCCCCACAAGTCTCACCACATTTTATTTGGAGCACTTTTTGTATTTAAAGTTTACAACTGAGTTCCTGAAAGTTTTGAGTTGTCTTTTTATTTCTCAAGCCTATAACACAGGTCTTCAGAGCGTAAGCCGTAAGGCACTCCCCATTTAACTTCAAAAAGATTTAACGACATGATCCACATATACCATACTGGTACTAGTGCAAGCGAGTAATTTGAGGCATTAGAACACATGTCAACATGGTATAATTGCTTTATTCCCTTTCTTAAGAGATAACGCTGAGTTAAGCATACTTCATGACCATAAATACAGCAAAAGCATGCTACTTGCAAGGGTGCTTTGTTTTTCCAAAGAATTTTCCAAGAAAAATTAGATTACTAACTGATAGCAGGTCACAGAAACAGCCTCCTTCCTCTGACTTCCAAATAAAGGAATCCGGTTCAACAATAAGTTCCTACATTCCCTCTGACTCACCGAAGGGCTGGATTACTCTATCAACCTAGGCTCCAAAAATTGCTACAGAATGGCTCTTTTTTGTTCTACATTCAACAATGTAGCCTCAGTATACCTGAGAAGGTTCTAAGGATAAGGGAAGATTTCCTTAACTAGATATCTTGTCCAGCTATATATCCTGCCAGTCTTATTTTTCTCCTATCAGCAACTTTCAGTTTCTCCGTTTTTGCAATTTGGCACAAAGGTATCTAATGTTGTGATGCTACTGATCAGTACACCAGAATCGTCCCGTGTAATTTGACCAGATTTGCATTTAAATTTCCCGGAGCCAGTAAACAACTCCTTCCACCTATAAAATAACCATTCTAGCACCTGCACTTCTCCCTACTTTTCAATCCTATAAAGCTCCAGCTAATTACTGTTGGCCTCGTTTATATAAGTTCCGACTGTCTATCTATTTGGAGCGACTGTCCCTACAGTTGAACTTGAACTCAAGTTTTCTAACTTGTCTTTGGTGTTTTTTGCTTCAACAAACAGGGCTTTCAAAGAGTTGCATTACCCTGACCCAACTTATATAAACACTCCCATCTCAAAACTTCCCAAAAATTCCAGCAAAAATATTATTCTATAAGGCTCCCAGTCTTTAGCAACATTCAAAAATCCAAATTTATTTAACAACTCAAATTTAAGTTTCAGTATGACGTTTTTCTATCAAAACTAACTTTTCAATCATCACTTATTTATTTTCTTCCAATACAAACAAAAGGATACATAAGTCAAATTGAGGTCTTTAACTCTCCATCAAGTCAAACGCCAACATATATCATGTAATTAAACTACTATCGAGTTACATTATAAACAATTATGTCTAACACTTATTCAACGTAACTCATTCTAATGTCTCTTTTTGATAAACTAAAAAGCCAAGCATTCAACCAGAAACTTATATGTGCCTTTTCATTTCTTAAAGGATCTTCTGCAAATCCAAGCTAAAAAGACCACTTACCAAGAGATGTCCTAGAGACAGATGCAAATGCTTAATTTGGAAAACCCATAACGACACATTATGGTTAAGTATACTATTATTAAGTTCAATGCACAGAGAAGCAGGGTCAGACCCACACATCTATATTTATGGGTGCTTGAGCACCAACCATCTTTGGCTTTGAACTTAACATGGATGTTAAAATTTTAATAAGAAAATAAATTAAGCCCATTAACGCCCACTTACACAAAAGACCTCTGGGCTCAGCAGTTACGAAGGTAGCATTCATGCTTGAAGTTAGTGGTTCAAATCCCTTTGACATCTTTTTTTCGTTCCATTATTTCCTCGCTTATATTTCCATGAACTTGTACTCCCACCCCGACTTTAATAATCCTCTTTTACCACTTTTTTTTGGGTCCATAATCTTCTTCCACTTGAAAAGTTATTTTTCATTCATAAATTAAAAAATGAGACATATTATTAAAATATGAGAGGATCATTCCGATACTTGTCAACAATTTCATGATACCCATAGATTATGTTATCTATCATATCAATATTTCTCAAAAAAAATATTTCCTAATGTGGTAGACATTGACTCTTTTCTTGCTTTTCTTTTTTCCTTTCTTTTGCTCATCATCTACCACCCATCCAATTCCTTTCACCAAGAACACAGTCTCACAAAGTCTAGTTCTCTTCTCTCTTACAAGTTACAATATAGTAGAGACAAATTCAGGATTTAAACTTAACGGCTTTAATATTTATGTTCTCGTCACTAAATTCATTGTACGTTTGTAATTATCGGCACAATATGTAAGAAATTTTGTGATTTCTAAAATATACAGTTGTGTTATGTGAAAGTGATACTAGAGTCAATTGAACCCGGTGAAACTACCTTACATCTGTGCATGTAATAGAGCACCCTGAACTGCTACTGCATGGTAGTTACAGAAATAAATGAAAACAAGGTCCCCGAAATAGCCATCACCCCACAAGAATTGCAGACACTTCAAATACCAACAAGAATAGAAACACTCCGAACATCAATTTCCATCCTCCATTCCTGGAGACCCTAGTTTATTTCTTGGAAAAAAAATCTGAGTAAGATTGCTTAAGCAGATATGGGTTTTGCTCTTTCTTAGTGGTTATTGATCTTTCACTTAATAATTGAAAAACATATTAAAAAATCTGGCCAAATTGGCAGCGTACACATGCACAATGACAAATTTACCAATGTGTGAAATAATAATAATAAATATTTAGTGTGATTGCACGTTGAAGTCTATGCAACAGAATAGGAAAAAAAAGAAGGAAAACAAGAGAAGGGGAAGGGTGGTTGAAGATTGAACTATTATTAACTTAAACTCCCTCTGCTTCAATTTATGTGTCTCAATTTCTTTTTTCCTCTGTTGCATAAAGAATACCTCTTTCTACATTTAGTAAGCTTTTAATTCCATCATTCTCATTTTAACCTTAATGACACCCCCTCATAGGAATAACATTTGTCATGTCCTACCAAATCGACCAAATATTGTACAGCAAAATGCTTTGGGAGTAGATCTTGCATTTGGTCTCTTATAGTGGTGGCCATTTCGCTCTCCCTTAGGATGGCGAGTAGGCACATCGATGCTAAGTCAACCCTTCGACGGAGCGCATCAGCAACTTAGTTGGTCTTCCCACTTCGGTACTCCAGGTTGAAGTGAAATTCCGCTAGGAGTTCCGGCCACCTGGCCTGTCGGCCATTCAGCTTTGGATGAGTCATGAAATGGCTAACACATGACTAAAAACCCACAAGACTCAAAGGTTATTTTTCTTATATTATATAAACCTTTAGTTAAAGACCAAAAAATTCTATCTTCTTTATGTTCTCAAATTTTGTGCCAATCAAACTAAGACACAAAAAATGAAATGGAGGAAGTAAGTTTTTACATTCTTATTACAAATGCAAGTTGAATAGCACGATACAAGTATAAATAAGCTTGTACTTACGAAAATGGCAAATGATTCATAATCCCTATGGATGATGCTATTGAGGACAACAAGCCTTCGCGAGTAAGGAAAAGATTGCCCTAATCTTCTTGTCTTACAGCCACGCATCTCTATGTCATACCACTCAAAATTGTTTTCTTTAGGACTATAACCAAGGAGTTTCAATGAGAATTTCGTCCAGAATAGGAAGAAAGACACAAGGCTGAAATGTAGTCCAGACCTTATCTCCCAGGACCTTACAGTAATAACCGCCAAAAGAACTATGAATCATCCTATATATGCTTATACTGTACTCCAAAATCCATTGAACACCATTCTTTAGCTTCCAAAGAAGAAAGTTAGATGCATCTCGATTGAAGCAATAAAGATGGCCTCTTGATGCTCCGGTAGAACCTACATACTCATTTGTGATCAGCTGAAATGGCAATTCAATGGTAGACCAAGCATTCAAATTAGCAAGATAAAATTTTACGCCTATGCAAATGAGTCATCCATCACGAGATATCTTGTACACAACTCCATTTAGATAGACGGAAGTTTTAAGCCACCCTACTCCAGAAACCTTTGGTTCAAGAGGAAGTTTGTACTCGATCCAGTCTCCAGTCTCCGAAGAATAAACATCCACCAATCTGACTTTACCAACCGAGTGAACAAACCAAATAATCTTGTATTCTAAGGATTCGCCTGGATAAAAAACTAGCGAACAGTCCACCAAGTTGGAATTTTGATGCTTTGAATTAACAGATATCGGAATAGTTTGCCTTGTAGAATACTGATGGAGTCCAAGTACAAACCCCAACTATCACATATCCAGGCTGATCATTTAGTATTGGGCTCACTAATGTTTGGGCCTCATTTTTCATTTAAGGACCCGGCCCTTGTCCGGTTTTTATTAATTATGCAAATTTTGTAAATAACAAAAGGTAGGGACCATCCGGTAATTTTTCAATCAAAAGAGACTTCCATTTTTTATTTAGCTCAAGTCTCAATCGTCTCTCTCATTCTCTCGAAGACGAGGGTTTTCCTTATCTTTGATTTCCATTTCAATGGCGAAATCTTAGCTTAACATGGTATCAGAGCGGAGATCCGCGTAGGCCTCGTGGTCTTCTACCGATTCAACGGTTCAATTTCTTATTTTGGACGAGCTTTCGTTTTGTCGACGACAGACTGATCGAGCTTCGATTTTCGGTTGAAAATGGAATTTCTCCTTGAAAATCAACGCACAAACTTTTCTCCTTGGATTAATTGACGGAAAGCCGGTAATATCTTCCCTTTCCTCCAAGATTTTTTCTTCAATGCTGTGTTGCGTGCCCTAGCTTGGAAGTATGTGACACTATCTGTTGATTTAGGAGTTGTATTGAGAACTAAAATTAGATGCATGTGCATTTCTCCAGTTGTCTCTTGAGATATTCATTTAATTGCTAGTTGAAATATAGAATTGGTTCCTCGAGATGAGTACTGATTCAGCAACGACTTCTTCTCCGGCAGGGTCTACCATTAGTCACCCAATTGACCCTTCCCATTCTCTATACATTCATCCATCTGATAATCCAGGAAGTCTTCTTTTCCCAGTTGTCTTCAATGGAACTGATTATATGTCCTGGAAGAAGAATGTTCTTATTGCACTGTCTGCAAAGAACAAGGTTGGGTTGATTAATGGAAGAATTCCCCAGCCATCACCCGATTCCCCTCTGTATGACCACTGGGTGAGATGCAATAACATGGTGTTTGCGTGGTTAAGCAATTCTTTGTCTAAGGATATTGCTGAAAGTGTCTTACACTGTGACACTGCAAAAGAGATTTGGAGAGACATAGAAGAAAGGTATGGGCAGTCTAATGCTAGTAGGTACTATCAACTTCAAAGAGAGATTGCTGCTATCTCTCAAGGTTCTTTTGACATCGCTAGTTACCATACCAAGCTTTGGAAGTTGTGGGATGAGTTGAAAACTGCCTCCTTTGGTCCATCTTGCACATGTGGGGCTGAGCCACAATGTAGTGAAGGCCAGAAACTCATCCATTTCCTAACAGGGCTGAATGATACTTACTCTAATGTCAGAAGCAACATCTTAATGATGTCTCCTATTCCTACTCTAGGAAAGGCCTATTCTATGCTCCTTAATGATAAAATCAAAGAGAACTTCAGTCATCAGGAGTAAACTTCCTGTCGGAGTCTGCCTCTTTTTCTGTCAAGACCTCTCCTGCTCTACCAGTTGTTGCCCAGTACAATAATACTAACAAAGTCTACACTCAAAAGGTCAATTTTGATAACAAGAGGGTGACAACTATTTGCAAATATTGCAAGAAGCCTGGACATTCAGTTTACAAATGTTACAGGCTTCATGGGTTCCCATTGGATTTCAAATTCACTAAAGGGAAAAGGTCAGCAGCTTGTGTTCAAGTTGATGAATTTAGAGCAGATTCAACATCTTCCTCTGAAGATGTGATGCTTGCTTCTATTCATGGTTTCACTAAGGAGAAATACCAACACTTGATGAATCTCTTTCAACAATCTCACATGGTCTCACCAAGCCAGGAAGCCAACACTAGCAATGCTGCCATGGGTGCTTTTGCAGGTGTGTTCTGCAGCCTTGCTGTTTATTCTCTTGCCTTGTGTTGTGTTTCAGACTTAAAAGTAAACACTTGGATCTTAGATTCAGGTGCAACACATCACATGACACCTCACAAACATCTCTTACACAATATTCAACTTTTACCCTTCCCTTTCCTAGTAACACTACCAAATGGCTATAAAGTAAAAGTAACTTGCACTGGTTCTCTAAATCTTTGTGCTGATTTTACTTTGTCAAATGTTCTTCTAGTTCCTTCTTTTCAGTTCAATCTCATCTCTGTTCCTCAATTAGTTTCTCAATTTACTTGTACAACCCTCTTTACCAATTTTTCTTGTATCATACAGGGCCTTTCTCTGAAGAGGTCATTGGAAATTGGTAGAGCACCAAATGGGTTTTATGTCATTCAATCTTCTTCTAACCTTGCTGCATCTGTAAATACCATTTCAGCTATTCCTTCTTTGCCTAAATGTGATCACAGTGCTTGTACTACCTCATGTAATCATGTTACTTCAGGTAATAAAGCTGGGTTTTTTGGCATCAAAGATTAGGACATATACCTTTCTCTAAGATGAAATCTATTTCTTGGTTGTCTGATAAATTGTCTTCTAAGCAATCTTTTATATGTTCTGTATGTCCTTTAGCTAGACAACACAGACTCCCCTTCCCAGACAGTTCAATCAAATCTAGTCATCATTTTCAACTTGTTCATGTTGATTTGTGTGGTCCCTATCACACTAGAACATATCATGGGTTCAAATATTTTTTAACCATTGTAGATGATTACTCTAGAGTCACCTGGAATCACTTACTTTTCTGTAAAAGCAATGCATTCAACATCATTAAAGCATTTACCCTTATGACCAAAATTCATTTTCACACTTCTGTTCAAATTCTTAGATCAGACAATGCTTTTGAACTTGGATCAAGTTCTCAAGCTACTTCTTATTTTGCTGAGTCTGGCATCATACATCAAACTACAATACCTCACACTCCACAGCAGAATGGAGTTGTTGAAAGGAAACACAAACACCTTTTAGAAACCTCTAGAGCATTGCTTTTTCAATCCAAACTTCCTATCAAGTACTGGGGTGATTGTGTCCTTACAGCCACATACCTCATTAATAGGTTCCCTTCCCCTGTTATTCAGAATCTCTCCCCCTTTGAGATATTACATGGTCACCCTCCCACTTATGCTCATTTGAGGACCTTTGGATGCTTATGCTATGCCACCTTACCAAAGATACAAAGAGACAAATTTCAACCTAGAGTTTCTCCATGTGTTTTTCTAGGGTATCCATTAGGCAAAAAGGGCTACAAACTGTTAAACTTAGCCACCCATTCAACCATTTTTTCCAGAGATGTTATCTTTCATGAACATATATTTCCTTATTTCTCCTTCTGCAGTTCCTACCTCTTTCCTAGTAGCCACACCTACTCCTGCTTTCTTTGATGATCCACCTGTTTCTTCTTCTTCTACTTCTCCTGCTCCCATTGTTCCCTCCAATCTTTCTCCTCCTATTGAAGCTCATCCTCCTCCTTTTGTTTCTGCACCTTCCTCCACTCATGTGCCTCTTAGACACTCCACTAGAACCATCAATCCTCCCACCTACCTTAAAGACTACATCTGCACCTCTGTCAACTCTGCTGCTACTTCCAAACTATGCACACCTATATCTCCTTTTCATGAACCTCAGTATTTTCAACAAGTTGCACCTCACTCTATCTGGCAAGAAGCTATGCTAAAGGAATTCCAAGCCTTGGATGCTAATTACACTTGGGATATTGTTCCTCTCCCACCTGGCAAGAAAGCCATACCTTGCAAATGGGTGTATAAGGTAAAACAGAAAAGTGATGGATCTATTGAAAGGTACAAAGCTCGTCTGGTTATTAGAGGAGACTATCAACAGGCAGGCATTGATTACACTGAAACTTTCAGTCCTGTTGTCAAAATTACAACCATCAAATGCCTTCTCACACTTGCTGCCAAAAATAATTGGGTTGTTCATCAATTAGATGTCAACAATGCTTTCTTGCATGGTGACCTTCATGAAGATTCCCTTAGGCCTCACTGTAAATACCACTGCTTCTGATCCTCCTTTGGCTTGTAGATTGAGAAATTCCTTATATGGACTCAAACAAGCATCTAGGCAATGGTTTGCCAAGTTGTCTGCTTCTCTCCTTTCCAGAGGGTATTCTCCCAGCAAGAATGACTCATCCCTCTTCTCCAAAGTCTCTGATTCCTCTGTTATCCTCTTGGCAATCTATGTGGATGATATTCTCTTGGCTGGTAATGATTCTGATGAAATGACTGACTTGAAATCATTTCTAGATCAGCAGTTTAAGATAAAGGATCTTGGTTCTGTTCACTATTTTCTTGGCCTTGAAGTCACCAAGGTGCCCCAAGGCTATGTTGTCAATCAACACAAGTATACCAGGGATCTCCTCCAGGAATTTCACCGCCTTGATGTGAAACCTGTCCTTACTCCCCTTGATCCTCATACCAAGCTCACCACTGAAGTTGGAGATCCTCTTCCTGATCCTTCTTTATATAGGAGACTCATTAGCAAGCTGAATTTTCTTCAGCATACCAGGCCGGATATCTCCTTCTCAGTGCAGCATCTCAGTCAGTTCTTAGTTTCTCCTAAGGTGCCTCACATGTTGGTTGCTCTCTATGTTCTTAGGTATCTTCTCAATGCTCCTTCTCAGGGTATTCTGCTCAACAACACAGCTGATTTCTCCTTACAGGGTTACTCAGATTCATATTGGGCTGCTTGCCCACTTTCCAGGAAGTCCGTGACTGGTTATTTCATTGTTCTGGGGGGCTCTCCTATCTCTTGAAAATCTAAGAAACAACAGACTATTTCTTTATCTTCTGCTGAAGCAGAATATCGAGCCCTCAGGAAGGTTGTTGCAGAGGTGACTTGGATGATTCGTTTATTATGTGATATGGGGTTGATGATCTCCTCTCCAGTCCCGGTGCATTGTGACAGTCAGGCTGCCCTTCACATTGCTAAGAATTCGGTATTTCACGAGCGCACCAAACATATAGAGATTGATTTTTACTATGTTCGTGATGTTCTTTCCAATGGTTTAATCTCTCTTCATCATATCTCCACCACTACCCAACTTGCTGATGTGTTAACTAAGGCTTTGACAGGTGTTCCTCATCACATATTGCTGTCCAAGCTGGGTGTGTTTCCGCCCTCCAGCTTGAGGGGGGTGATGGAGTACAAGTACAAAGCCCAACTATCACATATCCAGGCTGATCATTTAGTATTGGGCTTACTAATGTTTGGGCCTCATTTTTCATTTAGGGACCCGGGTCTTGTCCGGTTTTTATTAATTATGCACATTTTATAAATAACAAAAGGTAGGGACCATCCGGTAATTTTTCAATCAAAAGAGACTTCCATTTTTTATTTAGCTCAAGTCTCAATCGTCTCTCTCATTCTCTCGAAGACTAGGGTTTTCCTTATCTTTGATTTCCATTTCAATGGCGAAATCTTTGCTTAACAAATACTGGGTGCGTTCGTCGTCACTGCGTGATATAAGAAGCAAACCATTGCAACAATCGTGTAGATTCTTAGTCGTACAAATGAAAGGCAAGGAATCCAAGTATGAACTAACAGTATCTGGTTTATTCAGTGAACGGCGCTGATGAAAGAGGGTATGGTAATGTCCATATGGAGTGAATACTACAGTGGTGGACTTGGATGGGTCACTAGTAAAACCAGGACCAAAGGTACCACAGATAGGGGCAGAAGGAGATGGTGGAGATAATCTAGGAACACAAGTATAATAAATCAGAAAGTACCAATCTTTGGTCACCCTTTTGAACGCAATAAGAGGTTTCTCCGGTAACCGGCACAAAATCTCAACTTTCAAATCAGCCTACAATTTGGACCAACCAGACGACTCCTGTTCACCTTGCTCCTTCAGATCTCCACCGCCGTTCTCCTCCAACGCCATGGATTTAGATGGATAAATTAAAATTCGGATTTTATTTGTGTGTGTATTTCTCGAGTCTAAGGGTGTGTTTCGTAGGAAGAAAAACATTTTGAATTTTCAAAATCTTTTGTTGGCTTAAATATATTTTCCTTCTCCATTCATTTTCTTCCGATCCTATTTTAAAATATTTACCAAAGCTCCTTCTCAACCTCTCACCGTAAAAAATATTTTTTTACCTTATTTTTTTTTTTTGTAATTTCAAATTTCTGTTTTTTTCATTTTTCTGTACCACCTAC